>OZ014450.1:2383355-2482166 GCA_963966035.1 Acleris laterana
AGTTGCCTCGTCCGGCTTGAAGGACGGGCCTTGGATGTCGGCGGTTGGCGTTAACGTGGCGCTTCGAGCCGGATTCCAATATCCTCTCTACAGAATGGACACTCTATAGTATAGAATAATACGTGAAGCGATGGAAATCAGGAAACACAAATGTCTACCAGGATGATGGATACATAAGCTTTCGATTTCGTGGAATCCGCTGATCAGCCAGTGCAAGCGTCGTCATATATCGCTGGACACTGTCAGTGTTGTGTCCCGTTCAGTGGGTATTCCGATAAAATCAAGACCAAGTGCGGGTAGTTCGAAAAACTCGCACGCAACATAAATAAGCACCAGCTTTATTCAGTCTGCTCGTGACCACGACAGTTACAACGCGATCGACGCGTTCAACCATATATTTGAAACAGAGACTGAAACATGATGTAAAATAAATACTTACAGGAGATTTATTATACGTATAAAAACAACAGCAGACAGTGAAACATGATGGTATAAGCCTATGCATATTCTAAGCTACGTCTTGTTCAAGCCAATACTTTCGGTCAAGCTGTTAGCGCCAGCCACCTTCCTCCAAGTTGCCTCGTCCGGCTTGAAGGACGGGCCTTGGATGTCGGCGGCTGGCGTTAGCGTGGCGCTTCGAGTCGACGAGAAATACTTACACGTCGAGTTTACCGCGATACGGCAAGCCGAGCACACCGAGAACGAAGCCCAACAATAAACAAGAGAAACCAGCTTCTTGGACCTTTTCGAACGATTCTTCGAACCTACAATATGTCCTTTCTTTAGATTTATACCACGGGGAGTGAGTTTTGGTGAGTTCTTTCCATTTCGTATGTAGTCCCTCTCCCGCATGTAAATGTTTATTTTAGGGAACCGCCACAGTTGCGCCGATTCACCGAATTATTAATTTAGGGCACTCGCCATAGAGGCCTAAAATCTTTCAAAATTAGGTTCCTTTAACGGCTTTAAGGGTTTAAGGTCCCATTATTTTTCCACAGGTTCCCACCATTTTTACACCTTACTCGTAGATAGTACGCCTATTTTATTGAAAAAAAAATTATAATAAGCTTTTGATGCCGACTTTTTTGATATCTGCTTATCGAAATCAAACTAACGAATCCTACTCGTAATTCGGTGGGTCATAGTCATAGTCATATTCATTTATTGCTTTATGTTGTACAATGAGATCTTAAAAATACAGTAGGTAGCTTCAACGTAAACCCTGCAAGGGCGCTGCAACAAGACACGATAATATACTTACATGTCTATTTAGGAAATCACATTTATATTATAATATATAACAGATGAAATTTAATAATACAAGGCTAATAGATTTTATTTACTCTTGAAACGCAAAAAACTCTTCTAAATTATAAAAACATTTTGAAATCAAAAAACTCCTTAACTTACTACATAATATACTCTTTTGTAATGTTTTCGTTAGGCAATAGGCCAGGATGTTAAATAAAAGCTCCGAAAAAGCGCTTACTGTCAGATGTTTTTACAATCAAAATGCCTATAAAAAATAATTCGAAAAAGGAATCAAATAACTCTTTGTTCTCATTTTTATTTTGACTTGTCTATTATACTTGCTTTTATTTTAACTTTTTCTAAATTAACCTGTCTTAGCGGTGGTCCGTTCGTTATGGAATGTGTCGGATCGCATCATCTTCGGCGAGAAGATGCTGAGAGATGCTCAGGACAAGTGGGCGTCCCCCGCAGCCAAGAGCAAGCCGCCGCCAGACACGCCTGGTATGTAGAGTTGTAACCCCCTTTATGTAATTAATTAGTTCTTTAGGGTTCCGTACAAAATATGAAAAAAGGTAGCGCTTATAAGATCACTCCTGCGTCTGTGTGTCCGTCTGTCTATCACGGCCAATTTGCTCCGTAACTACTGGACCGATTGAGTCGAAATTTGGTACACATATGTAAATTCATGACCCAAACACAGATGAGCAAAGTTAATTTGTTTTTAAATAAGGATTATTTTAGGGGGTCAAATTAAGAAATTAGAAAAGAAGTTTTGCAAACCTAACTGTTCTTATTTCAAATGAAAGGGGTCGTTATGAGGATCTCAAATACATTTTTGTTATTATTGTCAAATAAATATTTTCGATCAATGGGGCATACTCGGCCTGGTTTAATATCTCCAAAGGTGTTAGACAGGGCTGTGTTGCCTCACCATGGCTGTTCAATCTATTCATGGACAGTTGTATGCGAGATTTGAAAGAGTATGATAAGGGTTTGCGTATGCAAGATTTGCTAATCAAATGCCTCTTACATGCCGATGATCAAGTTATACTTGCCCCATCGGTACTTGAGTTGCAAGAGATGGTGCTGGTTAAGGAAAAGGGGATGAAAGTAAATGTTGCCAAGACCAAGGTCATGGTGATAGAGAACGACAAGGAGATGACTGAGTGCGTAATAAATATAAATGGTGAATTAGTAGAACAAGT
This sequence comes from Acleris laterana, assembly GCA_963966035.1. Classification (NCBI taxonomy): domain Eukaryota; kingdom Metazoa; phylum Arthropoda; class Insecta; order Lepidoptera; family Tortricidae; genus Acleris; species Acleris laterana. The sequence continues at coordinate 2,385,812 of OZ014450.1, forward strand.
GAGCGAATTTGTGTACCTGGGAAGTATGTTTACAAGCGATGGTAAGTGTGAGAAGGATATCGAGAGGAGGGTGAATGCGGGGAATCAAATTAATGGGGCCCTGTACTCATTTGTGAGCAGACATGGCGTTTCACAAAAAGCCCGACTGGCTGTTCACAATGGAGTGCTGGCCCCTACCCTGATGTATGGTAGTGAATGTTGGGTGTGGCAGGACAAGCATGAAAGTCGTCATAAATGCAGTTGAAATGCGCTCTATAGTATGTGTGGTGTAAACTGATTGATAGAGTAAGGAATGAAAAAATCCTATAACTAAATCAATAACTTATTCTTATCTCCAACCACACAATAACTTAACAGCAAACTGTTTAACTAATCTCCTTTGTTTCGTGCAGCAGAAGAAAAGTCAGACTTGGAGGAATCATCAGGTGAAGCAGTCGAAAATTCAGGTAATCATTATTTCATTGGTCAAACCCAACGTTCAATCAACTATAATAATAATTTAGGAACAACTTACATGTTCACAGATACCTCGAAAGAAGAGAAGGAACATGCTGGTATGTAACTCATTATAATGCTGGATAAATCAAAAATTAACATAAGTGTTGAAGTTGCAAAGTTCTTAGTTTATCATCGTGCATTTTCGTGGCAGTTTTAAACAATATTTGGCGAGTGGTAAATCTCGCATAAATTGGGGATCCTGCCGTTTGGCCAACGATTTTTGGTCAAATGTATAATTTCCCTAAAAGCATTTTGTATTGTTTTAGTTTTATATGCGGTATATCGAAACCGCTTGATAGGTATATTAGGGTAGGTTACACTTGTGACTACATAAAAAATAAATCAATTGCGACGTTAACACTGCGCCGAGCGTACGCCGGATGTACAGTGGCGCCGTCTGTAATAAATAAATCACTGCCACTGTATTTTGTTCTTGTCGTGGACATTTTCTATGTATTGAAGTATGTATTTCTCTATATAAGTATATTTATTGTTGTGTAGACCTTAGATTGGGACTAGGTCAATTTATGGGGTCTACTCCGTTGGGCAAAACATTTTTGCTCAAATGTATAATTTCCCGCATTTCCCAAAAAGTTGTTTAAGACTGCACCGAGCAAACGTCGAGCGTCCAGTAGCGCCCTCATTCCTATTATTATGTTTTCTAATAAACTAAAGTATTTTCTTGAAATTGGATGGTGTGTTTTTGTACTACAAATAAAAACACTTTTTTTTAAATAATCGACTTCCTATATAAATCGATAAACTAAGCCTTTAGATTGTTAGCACTGATGCTTATCGTCTGATGTAGGTGCTGGAAATTATTGATCATTATTACCTACTAATTACTTACTGGATTTCTAGTTTTATAGACACATCCACTATCAATAAATAGCAATTCTGTTTTATAATTTCCTTCGAGTAGAGATTACAAGAAAATGCTTTGAATTAACAAAGCTACCGTTGAAATCGGTTAGAAAAGTAACCGGAGCTTGTAAAGTAATCGATTCTATCATAGTTCTGTTCTAAAAACGTGTGAAACATCGTGGTATGACAACGTGTATAAGACAACGAGTGAAACGAGTGAGTCTTAGGATTGCAGTGTTGAGAACTCAAATGTCTATCGGTCACAGATCCCCCTTACCATCTGGTGGCCTGAGTGCTCGTGTGCATTCTACGTGTCATAAAAACAGGTCTTGCTCCTTCTCTCACTTTCTAATTCGCCAAGGTAGAAAGTGACAGCACGAGACTTAGGGCCTGTTTCACAATGGATAAGTAAGTTTATCTGCCATTTAATGTTGACTCTGTCCTTGTCTATTTTAAGCAAGCAAGAGAAAAAGCCTAATTTATGTGTCAAATATGCTTTACTTGTCGATTGTGAAACAGGCGGTTACGGTAACAAAATTTAATCAATATGCAACTACTAAATAATATTCAAAAGTGCCATAAAAAGTCTGTTTTTGTTGATGTTCATAATATGGTTCTTACTATAGGTACAGAAGAGGATGAAGAGAAAGGTGACAAGAAAACTGTACGGCAAATATTATCGCAATTGCTGTCCAATAAGGAGGCTTCGAATCAGGTGAGAAATGTAGTCTACATTAATATTTTTTTTGTAAACAGAATTTTACTCTTATCTCCATCTCACGTTCCTTGCGCGGAGCATATAAAGTCATCCTGATTATTTTTTGGGCTGTGGCTGCATATGTGGCCTTTCTTTCTTGTAGTTGTTTACAGTGAGTATGTTTTTTATCAGAGTGGTATGATAGTGTCGGGCGGGCTGATACCAGTGGTGGTGCAAGCGGGCGAGGTGGGGTCGGTGGTGGCGGCGGCGCTCGCCTCCGTGGCCTACCAGCGAACACTCACCGCCACTAGGCACAGGTACAATAGAGCCATTGCCACATTAAAAAAAAAACAACGGAATCGGACTCGAGCACCTTTTTGAGTTTCGTACTGGTCGACTTGCTCCTACTATCTTTATTTTCTTCTTCTATAATCGACATAAACGTTCACTACTGAACATATGCCTTTTCCATGGACGCTTGTTTTAATGATGGAATGAGGATAAAAAAGGTTAAAAATACGTGTTTATTTATTTATGTTAAGAAATACTCCGTTATACACATTTTGTTTAAAAAAAACTGACGGATGGACAACGAGTTCCGTTTGGTACCCTCTGGGTAATGAACCCTAAAACATATTTAAAAGTTTATTTGATAGCTTCATAATTATTGTTTCAATCAGTTGGGGTTGGCATCCTTTTAAGTTGATACGGTCGCGAGCGTTGATTTGGGAGGTGACCCATTTCAAGAAAAATATGCTTGAAGTCGTCAATGTCATTAGAGATGTCAAGTCATTTGTAACTTTTAGGAAATTTAAACTTATTGTTGTGGAATGTCAGATTGACTTCGGACCTAAGGTGGATACCAAATTAAATTTAAAACTAAAAACGTAAAACTAAAGATTTTACGCTAAACTATTAGCAGAGCGCTGAATCAGTACTGTCTCTAACCCCCTTACTTATAAATGTGGAATAAGCTTGGAATCGTTCTCCTGTCCTTATCTGTAATTGTGACACTTGCATCTGACAGAAAGTGACAAAGCATGGCATAAACTATTCCAAGCTTATTCCACGTTTTTAAGTACGGGGGTAGAAGTTTAAACTAGTGTAATAGAGACATCACTATTAGACATAGTGGTCATACAACTTTTACTTCACAGCAATCAATCGGAGCAAGAAGAGAGCGAGACAAATGCCGCGGGCAAAGACAAAACCGACGGGGACAAGAACAAGGCCGCCAAGTCTAATGACCACATCGAAGTGCTGCTCAAAGTAGGTTTTTTTTAAATTAATGCCTACTTATGTTGTAGTTTCTGACTACTGCTCAAATATAAATTGGGGTTTTTTCCAAACCGGAAGCTTTTTATTTTTGTTTTATTTATTTATTTAAATAGACACACGAACAATATACATGGCTTACATTTTAAAAATAAGTAACAAGATTTTAGACTAGCCTGTATTCCAATTACAAGCATTTGCAGTCTTAGGATTGCATTGCAGTCTTGTGAATGCGAATGTCTATGGGTCACAGTTTCCACTTACCATCAGGTGGTCTGTGTGCTCGTTTGTCTACTCTATGCCATAAAAAAAAAAAAAAAAAAAAATACAAAAGTAGTACCTAGTAGCTTAAGTTGAATAGTTGTGTGTTTTTAAAATAACAGAATAAAACCAAGTGCCCGGCGTTGCTCAGTGTTGTATGTATATCGTTTAAGTAAGTTTCTGTCAAAAAAATCATTTTTGGGACAAAATTTTGCTGCTGACTGTACTGTACTGTACAGTCGCCATCTAGTCGTCAAGACGATTCTAACGAGCCCTTACGCGACGGGTTTATCATGTGCAATTTAGGAGTTGTAATGGCCACCCTGAGTCTCCATCATCAGACCAGCTCAATGGTAAATTTATTGTATTGTCATCAGAACTAAAGATGTATGCAAATTTTCAGCTTCATCGAAAACCAGGAAGTGGGTCAAATTTAACTTGTAAGATTTGACTCTTACATACATACATACATTGAAAGTTAAATAAAAGCTTGTAAAAGGGTCCCTGCTAACCTTTACACATCACATTTTTATAAACCATCAAAAACGTTCCGTTACTAGGGAATTTATAGGTATTACTATCTTACAAAGAAATTTGTCAAGATCGTAGCAAGTGGAAAGAAGTGGTCTCTGCCTACCCCTCTGGGAAACAGGCGTGATTTAATGTATGTATGTATGTACTATCTTGTGACGTCACAATCAAACAGCGTCCTTATTGTTGGATTTTATGAATTTAAATATCTTAAAATAGCAAACATAAATGAAAGATTGATATTTACCTAGTATTTTCATAATGTTTATCTGTTGTTAATAAAAAAAACAATTTAATTTCACTCCTGTCAAATACCCTATTAAGGGTACAATTCCAATATTGCCCCTGCGGCAGGTGTGTGAACAGCCGGCTTTAGTTTAGTTCACCAAAGGCCCCTTGTATGGTCCTTGCAGGACGGGCTGCTGTGCCGCGTGTACTACGCGCCGCAGTTCCACAAGCTGCGCCACGTGCTGCTGGCCCCGCTGCACGCCAACCCGCACATCTCGGACGCGTTCGTCGCGGACGCCGCGCGCGCCGACGAGCCGCGATGCTGTGACGACCGGGATATCGCAGAGTGTGAGCAACAACTCTGTTCTTAGCTGCCAATCACGATAACAAGTATACCTGACTGTAATTGTCTTTTGGTGAAAGAGTGATGAGAATAATGTGAACTCTTAATTCGTTTATTAAAAAGGTTGAATATACAGGGTGCCTCTGACCTTGGAGCTTTTAATGCAACGATCGATCTCGACCAAAAATATATGAAAATGAACACTGTTTACTTTATGTAGCATTGCAAGGCATGCTAGGTACAGCTAGTATATTAAAACAATGTATTACGTAATATATACGTTGACGCAATTATGAAATTAGAAAATTTATTTCGAAATATCAACAAATTATGCCAGATCAGATGCAGTCTTGAGATTGCCATCGTAAGATTGCAAAGTCTTGAGATTGCCATCGTAATATTGCAGTCTTGAGATTGCCATCGTAATATTGCAGTCCTGAGATTGCCATCGTAATATTGCAGTCTTGAGGTTGCCATCGTAAGATTGCAGTAATGTACTTTTAATATTTCCTCACATTGCTTGAGAAAAGCACTATACAATCCTCGGCCGGAACAGGGATTGAAGAACTCGTTTTATCCGGCCTCGTCCACGACTCGGCCGTTTACCCCAAACTCCTCCTTGAACCTTTGCATATTGTGTTGTAGCCAAGACCCTATGCGACGTGGAGGAGGGCTTCGTGCGCTCGCTCGCGCACTGCGTGCCGTGGGCGGCGCGCGGCGGCAAGTCGGGCTCCACCTTTTGCAAGACCAAGGGTACGTCATTCTTCGTACCTACGAACAGACGGTTGGCGGCGCCTTATTTCTACTATCTTAACCTTTTTTCTACTCGCGTAGTTTCTCGAATGTTCTCGTTTGTAAACTCCATTTAAGTTTGGAGTCGAGGCGTAGCGAGTGTCCTTATTTAATTCCCTAATTATGTTTAATATCATCGTGTAATATCTTAATTATTATCATTATATAATCATTATTGAATGCGTTACTTATGCCCTATAGCAAGGAACTAAAGCTTCGAAATAGCCTCGTTTGTATGAAAAACACACAATGACCCGTTATTTTTGCTCCTGAGTGTATGTGTATCTTTTAGTGACACAATAGTCGAGAAAATAGTCGATTCCTAATCGATTTCTCGCCGGCAGTGGGACAAGTGCCTAAGGAACGACTTAATCGTCACGTCATTAACGCATCAAGTGTCTAGTAGATGATAGTCGTCTTCAGAATTATTTGAATTTGGAGCTCAGTCTGGTTTGAACTAAGATTGATATACATATGTACGTACAGTATGATTATTTCCACTTTGACACCCGGGACATCTCGGTTTTAATCGAATAAAACATAAAAACACAAACATAATATTAAAAAAATTACGACTTTTGAAATCAAAGGAATTTGCTTCAAATGAAATTGTTTGATATAACATTTATAATTTAATATTTGTGGTTTATGTAATGCGATGTAATAATTAAACCAAGCCACATCTGTGTTATTCATAGGTCTACTGTAAAAAAAAGATTGTGGCAGGTGATCTACATTACTGTTTTAGACTGTTACGTGCACACTATGATATTATGAATATGCAGCAATGTGTCTCGTGTCATTTGCACTTCCAATCTGTCCCGATGAATGTCGAGAAATGCCAAGTGTTAATCCAATTAATCGTACTTTACAGGATTATTTGAATTTAGAACTCTGAGTGGTTGATATTGATGATATTGTAATTCATAAGAAGAATATGACATGACTACACATCGCTAACTCGTGGCATTTAGGTAGCACTTGACAGATTAGTTATGAGACAAGTTTTCGAAGTGTCGTCTTTTCAGATAAGATTAAAAAAAGTAATATTACCTACATGTTCTTAACATAATGACGAAGTAGGTTTGATCACTAGTGTAAAAACATCAATGTCAATGTCAATGATATTGTCATTTAATTACTTAGTCGTAATAATTTATTACGAGACGTGTCGCGGAACTTAGATTTTTTCCAAATAATAGAGGAATTCATTAGAGAGCATCCAGAACTCCTTCTACAAGGTGACAAGGTAATTTTTTTTACACTATTTGGATTTTCAATGTAGAAGACATAGGCTAATTTGTAAAAATTTCGTGCCAATATTAAATGTTTATCACGAATGTCATGATTAAATTAAATTAAATGATTTAAAATACTTTTTTTCTAATTGGTTTCCTTTTCTCGACTCGTACAAGAAGAACATTGTCACATCACTAGTCTGTTAGAAACTGTCAAGTGCTACCTATAGTCTATACTTTTAGGCATTTAAAAAAATGTAAACAAAACAACCACGTGATATAGTTCGTCAGCCAATAGAAGCAGTCAGTGTTCTGCTTCTATTGACTGACGTCAAAGTCGTCGTACGTCAAAGTTCGATAAAACAGTTTTGATTGGCTGTTTAACAATGTCACATGGTTTGGAATGTTTACATTTTTTTAAATACCTAAAAGTATATACTATAAGTGCCACGAGTTAGCGATGTGTAGACATGACATTCCACGGGTTTGACTCTATGCGATCGTAAATCATCCAGTGTTTGATGGTGAGTTGTCTGGTGTCCACAGACGACAGGTATGTCCTCAAGGAGATGACGAAGCCGGAGTGGCAGCAGTTCTTGGAATTCGCGCCGCACTACTTCAAGTATGTGACCAGCTGCCGAAACCAACAGCTGCCCAGTTTGTTAGGTAAGGTTCAGTAAATAAGTAATATTTATGAATGCTTTAGGTCAGTGATTCCCAAAGTGGTCCAGGTGGACCCCCAGGGGTCCACGGGAGACTCGACGGGGGTCTACGTTGGGGGTGACAAAAAATGGGGGTCCACAATCGTAAGTGGGGGTGCATGAAAATTAATTTGTGTTCGATAGTGAAGAACTAAAATGTTAGCTTGATTTATCCTATCAATATAGATAGGCAGATAATATTTTAAGAAGTTCAGCGACTGTTGTAAAAAAATTGCATATACCATATTCAGTACAACGTAGTCGACTTTATTGTTACATAATTAGCCCTATAAAGCAATCAATTCTAACCTTTATTTTTCCAAAACTGTTAATTCGTCGTTGAAACTCAGCAACAACGCAAGTTTTCATAGATATATCTAATCTGCACATTTTTTATTTCGAGATTTTGAAATTGGTTGTAATGTAGCTGCAGGGGGTCCACCGGATCCAGCAAAATTTTGAAAGTGGTCTATGAAACAAAAGAGTTTGGGAACCTCTGCTTTAAGTAGATAATAAATGCGGGTTACGTCAATGACTTAAGACTGCGCCGAGCAAACGTCGAGCGTCCAGTGGCGCCCTCATTACTATTATTGTGTTTTCTAATTAACTAATGAATTTCCTTGGAATCAGACGAAATGTTTTTGTAGAGCAAGTAAAAACACAATTTATGGGATACGTAACAAACTTTAATACTCGTAACAATTACATTTTGAGTAGTCAGCTTAACGGGAAAAGGTGGCCACTTTTTTCCGTTAAGTTAATAACTCGAAGGTGAATTGTTATTAAACTATATGATGTACCCTATAGGTTGTGTTTTCATTTGTAGTACAAAAACATTTCGTCCAATTTCAAGAAAATACTTTAGTTTATTAGAAAACACAATAAAAGTAATGAGGGTGCCACAGTACATCCGGCGTACGCTCGGCGCAGTCTTAAATTAAAGGATAGCCGATAAAATTTCGTTAGTTCGAAAAAGAATCTTGTGTCGGTCAACTAAAGTCAAAATTCGCTTTGACAAATGTCCTAAATTTTGTACGTTGGGCCTTACGAGGATATAATAAAAGATACCCGTACTTGTGTCCTTACGTTAAAAATCTGCGTGCAAATTTGTGCAAATGTGTTCGCATACGTACGTATATCAAAAAGATATTGCGTTGTTTTAACTAAGTATAACTTACATATTGCGCGCTTGATTTCAGCTGTTAAGGTCTTGTGATTACCTACTTGTATTTTTCAGCGTAACGCGTACAAGATTTGTTAAGCAATGACATATTCTAGTTTTTTTTTTATTGACTGTTATTTAGTACATTTCAATCCAATTTCAAGTCCGCAGTATTTCTTATTTAAGGAAAGGTCAAACTATAAATATTTAGAAATTCACGTTCAGACCTTTTGGCGCGGTATTTTAAATCTTAGGTATTCTTACATTTTAATATCAAGATTAATTGGGTAATGCATTTACAGACCTTTTAAACGTTTTTTCAACCTGGCTGCGTTTCCTGACCGCTGTGATAACGCTATCTAGGCTCGATGGGAGTGTATGCAATTATGTATAGTCAAGGGCAAAATATGTGTACACTTTAGTACCTTGTCTATTTTCGTCATATTTGAACTGCCATATGAACTGTCATAGTGGTTAAAGTGACAAGGTACTAAAGTGTATACATATTTTCGCCCTTCACTGTACCTAGATTTATTTTTATTTTTAATACACTAACATTTCATTATAATCACTACTTTGGACTTTTTTTTTTATTGGAATGCGTAACTGTCTCTAGCGCGCATCCTCGGCGTATACAGCGTGGGCGGGGCCGGCAACGGCGTGCTGGTGATGGAGAACGTGTGGTACAGCTGCGGGCAGGCCGCGCGACGGTTCGACCTCAAGGGCTCCTCGCGGCACCGCCTCGCGCCGCCCGCGCCGCTCGCCGTGCTGCTCGACGAGAACTTGTTGCAGCGTGAGTACCTTATGTGATGTGACGTGTGTACCTTAGGTCGCTCGGCGTGTGTACCCTATGTGTTGCTACGTGTATATCTTGTGTTGCGCCGTGTGTACCTTAAATAAATTAATATTTACTTATTACGAATTAATTTCATAAATGAAAGGAAAATCATTCAACTCTTATTGATGACATGTTTAATTTTATTAATTAATAATAATAAGATTTTTAATTCGCGAACTCACACTACACTAGATACGTACATTGACACAACCGTTCTACGTCAATTTAACTAGCAGATCTTCGGTGGATTGAAACATTGAATGTTACGTTGTTGCAGTCCGCTGGGACGAACAACTATTCGTGTCGTCGCACACGGGCGCGGTCCTGCTGGGCTGCATCGATCGGGACAGCGCGTTCCTCGCCGCGCACGCCGTCATGGACTACTCGCTGCTGCTGGGAGTCGACGGGAAGCGGCTCGTGCTCGGCGTCGTCGGTGAGTGTGCCAGAGCGGGACGCAGCCGGTCGAGTGTCGCACGCGGCCCGTCATGGACTACTCGCTGCTGCTGGGAGTCGACGGGAAGCGGCTCGTGCTCGGCGTCGTCGGTGAGTGTGCCAGAGCGGGACGCAGCCGGTCGAGTGTCGCACGCGGCCCGTCATGGACTACTCGCTGCTGCTGGGAGTCGACGGGAAGCGGCTCGTGCTCGGCGTCGTCGGTGAGTGTGCCAGAGCGGGACGCAGCCGGTCGAGTGTCGCACGCGGCCCGTCATGGACTACTCGCTGCTGCTGGGAGTCGACGGGAAGCGGCTCGTGCTCGGCGTCGTCGGTGAGTGTGCCAGAGCGGGACGCAGCTGGTCGAGTGTCGCACACGGCCCGTCATGGACGGTAGTTATTTTATACGATAAGTACTGTGTAAGTGTTTTAAAACTTTAACTACTGCCAACAAGGAGCTACTCGCATTCTTCTTTAAGCCCAAGTCAATATCAGACAGACTGAGACACACACAAACAGACAGCCATAAAAAAACATTATAATCACAATGTTTTCTTATGCGTAGGAGTTGATAAAGTAAATCAGTGCTTCAATCACAGTCCAGCTGTTTGATATAATAAAAGAATGCGTGTAATCTATAAGTATTCGAATTGATTTGTGATAAAATTCATAATTAAATTGATAATAAACATTATCATAACAATTGTGCAATTACTAATATTTTTTTTGGTTATGATTGGATCTTATAAATTACAAAAATAAAATATCAGGGGACAATGTCATAATTACATTTAATTACTCTCGAAAAACGTATTTAACGTCTATCATAAAAACAATTTGTATCATTTTATCGGGCACACGATCAAATAACATAGCATTCGTTTATCATAATTCATAACAATCATGAAATTGAAATCGTTAGTATTAATTTAAAGTCAATTCATTCTTACTTGCACGGCTAGTGTATGTTTCGACTTGTTTATCGCTCGGATCTCCACTCCCTATATAGTCTGTAAAGATAGAGACGCACTGAGCGACAAGCGAAAAAATGTATCTAGAACTACTCTTGTTGGTTAGGGTTCGTTAGAATTGTTTTTTATTCTCTTTTTTTTTCCCTTTTCTCCCTTTGTCTCTCGTAATATTTTTGACATGTTTTCCTACTGAACTACGCATGCTATTATTTTGATTTTATATTTAATTTAATATTTATAGCTTTATATAATGCTAGACTAAGTAGTGTCATTGTAGTATTCAATATGGTTAAAAAACGACTGACTGCTGAGTTTCTTGCGGCGTTTCTTCTCGGCAGTGGTCTCCTCTTGGGAAGCGCTGGTAGATTCTTGACGTGTAAAAGTGCCCGTGCGGCCTACTTACTGAATAAATATCTTTTATCTTTTTTATCTCTATCTTTTGTGATTGTGAAAAAAAAACCGTATTCGTGTTATGCAAAATGAAAGTTAGTACAGCAGAACACAACTGATATGGCGTGTCGTGAATCTTCGTTCGCGCAGACACGAACAACGATTCCGATGATTTCCGAAAGCACGATTAAAACCCACGATCAGACTTGTACGTGATAGTTATAAGGTGCAAATAAAATTGCATCTATTTTTTCCATCTCACTAACGCACGTTTGACGGGTGACTGAATGACACGCGGGTGCGCGTCAACATGGCGTCACTAATAACCAATAATAGCACAGAATACAACCACGCTACGCTGATTGGTTCCCGCGCTTCGAAAAAATGTCATCTGCGCAAGTACATCGAAAGGCAATATCGGTTGAGTTTTACTGTACATACTTAGTTTTTACGCAAATTTTACACACCTTTTTGTCTGTTCACTTAACTTTGTTAAAAAAGGCTCTGTGTGCTCGTTTGCCTACGATAAAAAACATTTATTCCTTCCAGATTACATCAGAACGTTTACATGGGATAAGAAATTAGAACACCTGGTCAAGAAGAATCTAGGCTCGGGCCAGCCTACCGTGGTCTCTCCGGACGAGTACAAGCTAAGGTTTCGAGCGGCCATGCGGAAATACTTCCTACGTTGCGTGACGCCGTGGGACCATCTGTTAAAGTATTAGACGGATGCAAATCACAGAATTAATACTAGTGACACGCCTTCGCTTCGGTTTATGTGAGTTTTCTGTTCAGTTCGTACATAAACCAGATTTCGTGATATACAGGGTGGGGCCTGTAACTAAAGCAAAAAATTAAAACGTAGATTCTACTCCTCAAACTAGACAACTTTTGTTTAGCAACTTTTTAAAATCATAAAGTTTTTAGATTGTTATTTTTTCAAACAATGTAAATAGTATTTTCAATGTACTTGAAAAAAATAATGTATTTTACAACGCTAAATATGCATATAGGCTCACTGCCCAGTTATTAGTTTTATTGTCTGTAATTAAAAAAAAAAGATTAATATATTTTTCCGATTTAGTATTATTTATTACTTTTCCATTCCTTTATAAAATTAAGAATAATTAATGTTATTTAATAAAGTTATCAAAATCAAAAGATTTTTTATTTTAACCAACTGCAATTGACCTATTTTTATTACCCTTGCAAATGTGCATGTACAAGCTTGAAAAGGAACAAAGGAAAAGGAACTTAATACCCATTGGAAAATTATTATTATTGCGAGGTTAAAGGTTCCCTTATTACCCGACGGCCGAAGAAGAAAGGTAATGTTTTTAACATCTATGTATGTATGTTTGTATGTATGGTGTATGTTGGTCGCGAGTGTGAATGGGTACATAGACGACAATTTTTAGACTTTCTACCTTTTTAGAACGAAACCTCAAAAAACCTTAAACCTTTTAGACATCTGTTTGATATCAAGTTGTTATTATTGAAATTTCCATCACCATGCAAAGAAGGGTTAACACGTTCGGCGCCGGTGACACACTTGGGGTATTATAATAACGTGGTGTGGTTAGCCGGAAGTATCGAACATGTTAAGACACTAACTCGAGTTAGGAAACGTCAGATTCATACGAAAGCTGTCATTTTAACTCGAGTTAGTGGCTTAACTCTTGGGTTAATTTTTTGGTGGAAGTGACCCTTACAAATCTACATGTAAAGGCTTCACTTAAGTTTTTTTACCTAATTATAATGGCCTGGCGACGACTTTACGGCGGCACGAGGTTCGAGCAGTGATAAAGAAATGTGTAAAGCATGCCACAAGATGCTGCAGTGGCAATGGCGAGGCTTCTTTGCATGTGTTTTTCGCCGCAGTCGCCCTCACGCAGTCGTAGCCAGACAGATGTATGTAGAGACTGGAAATCAACGGCGAATGCCTTCTAATTTCTAATCTTTAGTCAAAGATGCATTTGCTGGCAGATAAAAATCGTTTTTTTTTTTTTTATGGCGTCGAGTAGACAAACGAGCACACAGACCACCTGATGGTAAGTGGAAACTGTGACCCATAGACATTCGCAATCACAAGACTGCAATGCAATCCTAAGACTGCAAATGCGTTGCCAACCCTGAGGCTAAGATGGAATGCCTCTATGCTAGTCATTTCACCGGCTGTCTTATCCCCAAACCGGAACACAACAATGCGAACACTGCTGTTTGGCGGTAGGTTAATGGATAAGATGGTGGTAGCGATCCGGACGGACCTTGCACAAGGTCCTACCACCCGCAAAGTATTATTAGTATCGTCGAGGTGGTATTGGCTGGAATACGTCTACTATTTTCTATAAATAACACGAATATCGGAGAAATACTGGAAAAGAGCCGAATCTTGTCCCCGTTTCCGCTTGCTCCTACTCTGTTCTCCTACTGGTAGGAGCACGAGGACCAATATGTCCTTATGCTCCTATCGGAACCTTATATGCAATAGTACCTACACTTAAGCACATAATAAAAAATGTTGTACAATCAAAATTTTATACCCAAAACCGACGTGCGTGCATGACTCGATGTATGAATGTGGAAGAAGCGTAAGAAACTAGTCAAGATCGTAGCAAATGGAAAGAAGTGGTCTCTGCCTACCCCTCTGGGAAACAGGCGTGATTTAATGTATGTATGTATGTAACACAAATATTTCCAAGTGTGTGAGAAAACACATGTTAATGATCCTGGTTGTGATAGGTCTATCGCTTGATATAGTTTATATCTTATCGAGGCTCTGATTGATGAACATACAAATATTATAAAAGGAGTGTTTTGATACAACTAATTAATATCACTTTTGTGATTTAGTCAGGTAGGTCATTTATCATGTTATTATTTGATATCAATATATCAATATTATCATCAATATTTTGTAACATTATGAAATACTTTGTGTTAAGACTGTACCGAGCTAACGTCGAGCGTCCAGTGGCGTCCTTATTACTATTATTGTGTTTTCTAATTAACTAAAGAATTTCCTTGCAATCAGACGATACGTTTTTGTAGCGCAAGTAAAAACACAATTTATGGGATACGTAACAAACTTTAATTACAATTACCCTTTGAGTAGTTAGCTTAACGGGAAAAGGTGGCCACTTTTTTCCGTTAAGTTGATATCTCGAAGGTGACTTGTTATTAAACTGTGCGATATACCCTATAAGTTGTGTTTTCATTTGTAGTACAAAAACCTACCGACCAATTTCAAGAAAATACTTTAGTTTATTAGAAAACACAATAATAGTAATGAGGGCGCCACTGTACATCCGGCGTACGCTCGGCGCAGTCTTAATAATAATAATAATAATAGACATAGTAGATATATCGTAGACTTTTTAGCGTCCGTGAACTGGCTAAGGTTTGGTGACCTCTTTGGGGAAACCGAAGGTTTTGTCTGTGCAATTGCTGACGAGGTCATAATGACAAATAATTACCGGAAATATATTCTGAGGGATGGCACGGTTGATATTTGTCGAGCATGCCGTTGCCCCGGCGAGTCCCTCAGACATATAATTTCCGGTTGTTCGCATTTGGCCAACAGCGAGTACTTGCACAGACATAACCTTGTGGCCAGGATCATCCATCAGCAACTTGCTCTTCAATATGGTCTTGTTGAGTCTGAAGTGCCGTACTATAAGTACACACCGACGCCAGTTCTCGAAAATGGTCGTGCTACGCTCTATTGGGATCGATCTGTCATCACGGACAGGACTATTGTCGCCAATAAGCCTGATATCGTTTTGATAGATCGATCTCAACGCCGGGCAGTGCTCGTTGACGTCACCATCCCGCATGATGAGAACCTCGTGAAGGCTGAGAAGGACAAGCTCAGCAAGTACCTTGACTTGGCTCACGAGGTGACCGCCATGTGGGATGTTGACTCGACGATCATTGTCCCAATAGTTGTTTCGGCAAACGGTCTTATAGCGAAGAGTCTCGACCAACACCTCAAGAGACTCTCGCTAGATGTCTGGATCAAGGGCAAGATACAGAAGGCAGTACTTCTCGACACGGCACGTATTGTGAGGAGGTTCCTCTCTCTGCAGCCCTAACCACCGGTAGCTTGAGCCCTGCCCCGCTGCCGGCGGCATTCGTAGGTTAGGTTTTTTATAATGTTTATTTTTTATATTAGTATTGTTATTTTACTTTTATAATTGAATATTTATTGTAAAAAACCTAATTTACAGAAAATTAAATAAATACTTAAAATAATAATAAATCATTTATTTTAGACCAACGAGGATCATTGTGTTAGTAATACAAACAGGGTGGTAGGACCTTGTGCAGGGTCCGTCCGGATCGCTACCACCATCTTATCCATCAACCTACCGCCAAATAGCAGTGTTCGCATTGTTGTGTTCCGGTTTGGGGATAAGACAGCCGGTGAAATGACTAGCATAGAGGCATTCCATCTTAGTCCTCAGGGTTGGCAACGCATTTGCAGTCTCAAGATTGCATTGCATTCTTGTGAATGCGAATGTCTATGGGTCACAGTTTCCACTTACCATCAGGTGGCCTGTGTGCTCGTTTGTCTACTCTATGGCATAAAAAAAAAAAAAAAAAAAAAAAAACAGATAATAATAATAAGTGATGGGTTATTTGCGGTTCTCTCTGCTCCGCTCCACTAAATCACACGATAATTTACTAGGACTTTTTTTCTTGGTGTTTAATTCCGGAATTTAGAATTTATTACCCAAAATTGCAGTTGAGGTTTAAACAAAAGAATATTTTAATCAAATTTTTTGATGCCATTGTGTACGACTTAACTTCACTCAGTGATATTTCCTCAGTAGTGGGTCGACTCTGGCGACAACATCGTTGTTTTGGGCTATTCCCAGTTATCCACATCCCTTTGTCCACACTGTGGACAACTGGGAAAAAAAAAGTGGACAACTGGGAATAATAGCACCCTCGAAATTATGTGAACGCCCGTTTTTTTACGAGTGAACAAAAAAGAAAACTTATAATACTTCTGTGGGGTTATTCACTTATTATGACCTATAGTGCCATTCATTTTACGCTGAGAGAAAAGGACAGAGTAATATAACTGCCATAGCTCCGTCCTTTACGCTCACCGTAAAATAAACTGCATAGCTGTCATAATAACCCCCCTGATCTTAATTAACATATTTTGCTCTGTAATTTGTGTCCACGAACTGAAAAACACGAAAATAAGTTAGCACAATTATGTTATGAAACATAAATACCAGAATTAAAAACCATCCGATACCTATTAGATGCCCTAGTTAGTCTTCTAAGTACCGTAAAACGGGGTGAGTAGGGATACAACCTAAAATGAAGCATAACTATGTAATTATAAGACTGAAATGATTTCCAATAGACGTAACTTTATTGTCAATTTAATACTTGTTCATATTTGTAACAAGTTATGACTTATTTTAGGTTGTGTCCCTACTCACCCCGTTCTACAGTACTCAGTTCGCAGGGTCGAGCGAACCCTTTAAAACTAAAGGGTAACGTTTCTATTTCAGTTTAAAAATGAAGTCTGTTTTTTTCCTCCCCTTGGTGCTGTGCGTTTGCGCACACGCAGCTAACGTCGCCTTCGATGTCGCGCCGACCGGTAAGTGCTTTACAAATCTACACTATCATATCTGAAAGTCAAGTCTCTTGAAGTTAATATAATAATGTACAGTCAACCAATTTGATTCCTAGGCCACTATGGACTTTGTCAACGTGACGTTGTAACTTGTAAACCAAATCATAGGGAGTCTCTTACGTTTTGGTTGACAACGTCACTTTAACATAGCCCAAAGTGGCCTAGAAATCAAATTGGTTGACTGTACAGTCAGCAGCAGAAGTTGCTCTCTTACTCGACTCTATTGTCAAAAGAATACGTCGTGTCTAGATCATTTTGAGAATGCTATTCTGCTTAGCTACTTTAAATGCTGACTGTACATAATTATCAACCTACTCAAGTGTGTTAAGAAGGAAGCGTTGAAACTGAAAATTTCTGCAGAATGCGAAATTAATCATGCATCAGAACTGAGTCCAAATTTATATTTATTTATTTTGTAGATTTTTTTTCATGAAATATTCAAGAGAACTTAAAATATTTTTGCAGGAACAGGGACCTCTTTTAAAGTCGACAATTTCCATCTGAATGCGCAAAGTCAAGACCAGAAAAATCAGATCCAAGCTTCAGATATAGTCGCCTTCAATGCCCTGGAAGATAGGATCCATGCTCTGTTGAATGAGTTCCGCGATGTGGTCATCAACGGGAATGATGACCTTCCTCCATTGGATCCTCTGGAGATCGCCTCTGCAGGTCCCGTTGAAGTGGACTTGTTTATTGGGTAAACCAACAGATTTAACTATTTTTTGATCACACAGTAGAGTTCTGCCCGCTCGGTCTTTAAATGGAGCGCTCCGATCTCGGTCAATCGGTGAAAGGAACTAGTTCGGTCTTTTAGTTTCTTCAGGTCCTTCAGCTCCGGAGCAAATTTTAAGATCTGAGCAGGACACGCTTTGAAATAGGTACTATTAGTCTCGTTCACATCGAGTGCCGTACCGTGCGCTCTTTACTCGTTCGCTCTGTTTCGCTCATGCGTACAACAATTGCCACAGACCTACAGGACCGAAGACCGACTTAAGATCGTTTACGAAGAACTAGTTCGTTCCGGTCCGTGACGGGAATTCATTCCTTTTAGTTCTTAGTTCCTGACCGACATAAGCCTATCACACATGCCACCTGACAGAGTGACAGCAAATTCGTTGCTAACCCTGAGAACTAGGATAGGATAGAACGAGCTCTATGCTAGTTATCTTCCACACCGAGACACAAAGCGGATATTGCAGCTTTGAAGCAGGTGTAGTGCAACTTACTTTAATCTTTTCCACGTTATTAACGGATATATCCGTACCACTAGTTCAACGTCAACGACGGATATATCCGCACCACTAGTTCAACGCCAACGTTGTATATATCCTTGACGGTTGCTAGACCGGAGTGTCTACGGGGCAATGAGCGAGGCTTATAAAGGGAGGTGATTACAATTAATCCTTTGAATTACAGAACATCGTCGCAAGGCTTTTATCGATGTATTATTTAAAAAATCATAAATAAACCATATCGTACGAGGTTGAGAAAGTAAAGGAACGATATAATATACATGTATCCTCCCGAATCCCTAGATTCTTATTTGAGGACATAATGCTAAATATAAAGGAACCGTATAATGAATTCGGCAAGGTTGCGATTACAATGTTACTAAATAGGTATTGGGGTCTTACGATGTTACAACAGGACTAGAATTGAATCCCTAATCGTCATTTGTCCTAATTTTCTACTCATTTTTACTACTAGATTAGATTAGATTTTTTTAGATCCCTTATAGGGATAAGTTCGCCTTTGTACATACTTACCTTTTTTGTTTCTGTTTATTTTTGATTTGTTATTTTCTGTTTGTACAATAAAGAGTTTACATACATACATACTACTTTAGAACAAAATCGTATCTGATATTTCGAGATGTATGAGTTTGAACTTAATTCTCTTCATATTTAAGTTTAAAATCGTACGTCACGAATTATGAGATACGAGGTTTTTTCAAAACAATGACGATTTATGGAACCCTAATGTTATGTTAACTTCTACAGCACCTCCGCCTTCATGACGGTCCGCAACTTCCTCATGGACGGCCTCCGCTGGTACGTGGTGGACGACGTGACCTTCAACGCCATCCGCCTGACCTTCGGGACGCACCTGACTCTGCCCTGGCTGACGATTACTGGTGAGTGGCATGGTTACACTTTGGAAAAAACTCGTATCTGATATTTCGAGATGTATCAGTTTGAACTTAGGGTCTTCAGGTTTAAGTTTAAAATCGTACGTCATGAAATATGAGATACGAGGTTTTTTCAAAGCAATGACGAATTATATAGTTTGACAGAGTACGACGTGGTGACAGATGAAACTGTAGCGGAAGACGCACTAGGGTGGTGGAACTTGTAATGGACAAGGCAACAATAGTGGTCACTATGGTGGCAGGCGAATTTTTAATTTTGTGTTTGTCCTTAGAAGAATATCGAAACTATCTGATCATAAAACAGCATTACTAGCATACCATGCATACGTCGGATCTATTCTTCGTAATGGCATTGTTTTCTGGGGTAACTCAAGTAACAAAAATTCTGTATTCATCGCACAGAAGAAATGTATCAGAGCCATCTGTCGCCTTAACCAAACGACGAGTTGCAAACCCTATTTCAAGGAATTACGGGTCCTAACTCTAGCCAGCCTGTACATCTACGAGATCGCCACCTTCGTTAAATCGAACCCTAATCTTTTTCCCCAAACACTTCCTTCAAACTCCAGAAGCTCCCGTTATAAACATAAAATCAAAGTTGTGGCAGGCCAAACAGCTTTGTTACGGAATAGCATTTTAGGAATGGCATCTAGGATTTATAATTTTCTACCTGAAAGGTTAAAAGTTTTAGAGACACATATTTTTAAAAAACGTCTAAAAGATGAACTTTTTAATAGAACATATTACACAATTGAGGATTTTTTTAAAGATAAGGCTTGACATTGGTGTAAATATTCACCCTTACGTTACGAGTAAAATAATGTATCTAACAGAATAATCAAATTTTTAATTTAGTAGTGTAAGTAATGAATCACCTTCATGTCTTTTTTATAAATATTGACAATTTGTAATAAAATAATAGGTAAAATGTATAATGTATTCCATGACAGTAATTTTAGCTATAGGAAAAAAGAGTTTGTACGCCTATAAGGCAGATCACAGAGATCTCATTAAAACATAAAGAACAGTATGTAACCAACCTGTGTATCACAAATAAATGATTTGATTTGATTTGATTTGATTTGATTTGATTTGACTTGATTCTTATTTTAAAGAAGATAAGAGTTATTTTATATTTAAAAAATTAACCTAATGAACCATCATCGAAAAAATATGGATAGGTACAGTCAAGGGTAAAAATGAATATCCGCACAAAACTGCAAAAGGTGGTGCCATAGTAATAAGGTATATGTACATATTGTTGAGACTTTGCGTAGGTAGGGCAGAAGTACCGGTTTTGGCCATCGTTACACCGTTTTTGGCCACTTTACATTTTAACTTATATTTAAAGCATTATGAAATTCCGAACCTATTTTTACATTTATCTTTATATAAATTTTCAGTCTTAACTATTTTATCAATATTATTTTTAATTTTACAGTGTTTTTGATACTCATTTCAACCTTAAATGGCCAAAAAGGGTACAGTGGCCACAAGCGGTAGGTACTTCTACCCTATACATATTTATGCCCTTGACTGTTTTAACTATTTAAATCCTTTGTTGCAGGAAGCTACGATGCTGAGGCCACATTTGCATTATGGACGGTGCACAGAGCTAGTGGCAACTTCAGGTAACTAGAAGACTGCAGCCTTAATCAAACGGGTCATTTTTTTGGAAAATAAATGAGAACTATAATATTAAGTGAGAAGTTTCCCAATATTTGATTAAGGGCCTTATCACACTTGCGATTTGCGGGCGAGTTGAAAGCGAGGCGAGCGCGCAGCTAGTTTGCCGCGAGTGCGTAAAGAATTCGATGCGAGCTCGTAGCTAGTTTGCCGCGAGTGCGTAACGATTACGCAGCGAATTCGTCTCGCGCTTGCGGCGAAATCGTTACGTGCTCGCGGCGAACTCGCTGCGCGATCGTCTCGCTTTCAACTCGCCCGCAAATCGCAAGTGTAATAAGGCTCTAAGGGTTAAAGACCGTCGGAATTAAGTACCAAAAACCCACGTTTCCATTTTAATGGGAACATTACATCATTCAGAAGAGTCATAATTCCGAGTACCTACATAATTTGATAGAAGAATTAGACATCGCTTATAAATTAAACCTAACCTAACCTATGTATAGCAATAAAATTATTCATTAGCATATCTATCTTTCGGAAAAAATTAAGCGGACAAGTGAATATTCCTAAAAAAACAGAATTTGACGGTGTCCCCCATTTTTAACCGTCTTTAAAAAGAGGATGTTCTCAATTCGACTGTGTTTTGTTTTATTTCATGAAGCTAGCTTGGAATTATCCCAATTAAATCTCAACAGGATTTTCGCTACAGTAAATGGAGTCATCGAATTCAAACATTCAAACGTTAGATTAAATTGATCACGGAGAGAAGTTGGTCCAAGAAAAAATAATCAATTACTTCTTATTTCTTTTATATGTAGAATATTCATCAATCGTTTGGAGGCTGGCGTGGACATGCGGCTTGGCACCAACCTCCTCGGTGGGCATCTGCTGCTCCGAGAACTTGACATCAAGATCGACATTCAAGACGTTAATGTAAGTCAATAAATATCTGAGAGATATCACAGGAATTCCTAGACCTTAATTACCTTCTGTCTGGGGCATATATGTCCAAGGGACAGAGAGTCCAGGTGTCACATTGTCCATTGTCAGAAAGTCCGAGGGATGAAACGTCCTAGGGTCTGAAAGTCCAAGGGTCAAAAAGTCCATGGTCAAAAAGTCCGGAGGACGAAACGTCGCAGTGTCTGAAAGTCCTAGTGTTAAAAAGTCCATGGTCAAAAAGTCGGGAGGATGAAACGTCCTAGTGTTTGAAAGGGCACGTATCATAATCCCGAAAGTTCATAATATCGAATGGTTCTTTTTTCTGAAACCATAAACTTTTCAGGATTTTTTAAAAGGCCATTGTATAGAACCCATTAGGTTAGGTTAGGTTTGTTTTATAACAATCCTGAAAAGTTTATGGTTTCAGAAAAAAGAACCATTCGATATTATGAACTTTCGGGATTATGATACGTGCTCGTTTGAAAGTCCTAGCGTCAAAAAGTCGATTTTATCTACATAAAAGTTATATTAACACGTTTGCAGATCCGCGTGGAAGGCATGGTCGGCTCCAACCTCCTGAACTCCGCCATCAACAGCATCGTGCAAAGCGTGACCCAGGACTTCGTGCAGAACCACATGGAGGCCCTCAGCCAGACGCTCAGCGAGCAGCTGTTCGACACCATCAACGATGTGCTCTCGGACTACACGCTGGCAGACCTCCTTAGCTAAAAATCAACGCGACGAAAAGAAAGTAACAATTAAAAAGCCGTTTTGGAATGTGTAAATGACGCTCTTTTATTTTGTAGTGTTTTCTACTCACGTGAAATTTGCACGGTTGCGTCAGTGTAAGGAATCGGCCAAGTGCGAATCGGAATCGCACTCAAAGGATTTCGTAACATTTTTGTATAGGGGTGCTTGTTTTTATTTTTTGTTATGCTGTGCAAATTTCAACTGTCTACCTGTTACGGTTCATGAGAAAACCTTCGATATGACAGTCAGACAGACGGACGGCACCAGTAGGGGCGGGTTATGATGAATTAAAAACACGAATCTCACTAACCCATTTAACTTTAACTAGTGCATCGGTGGCCTAGTGGCTTAGGGTGCACGCTCGTGATCATAGCTCATAAGGTACAGAGTTCGTACCCCAGCGGTTGCCATGGGAATATACCATGAGTTCATCTAAACGATGTCTTAAGACTTAAGGTCACACACATGGTAAACGAGTTTAAAGGTCGACTATACATTACCTGATGCTTATCATGAAAGAAAAATAATGAGTGTGTAAGAGCGATAATTGCCCCATCGATCTAGTCATAATCCAGAGTACGAAAGGGCCAAACTATACAAATTTAATAATAACCCATTACAACTTTGAGACTTAATAAATAAAAAAAGGGAATTTCGGTGCCAATGAGGTTGGGTAAGCCAAATTTGATACTATCCATAATCCCAAATCGATAATATAAGTTGCCAGACACAGACAGACTGACAGAGTAGCACGAGAACCCTTATCAATGTTTGTACATTGTATATTATTATTCCCCTGAAAATTGTAATAAATCAGTGCGTAAATGACAGCTGCTTGATAAAAATCAATAATGTGTGTAATCTTTTCAGATCGTTCGATAATAATACATTAATACCCAATATTAATCCGATTATGTACTGGATCTTGCGTAAATTAATAAAAGGATTGACGAAAAATCGTTTTCGTTATCAGTTAGAAGGAAGTAAAATTGATAGGTACTTAAATACTTATGCCACGTTCGTGTTATCGTTTATATTTTGTGTTATGTATGTTTGACTTATAAGGTCCGATTGCTCGACATTTCAACAGAAAATATTTATATGCGTCGAGATATGAAGTTAATTTATACATTTTACACGAAAAAAAAAAACGATTTGAGAGATTTGACCTTTACTTCTATGACCATTTGGACGTTTTTCAAAATGAAAAGAAAAGTTAGTCAATCGGATTGTATGAGTAAATGTCAGGGGCGTTTGCTGGCAGTGCTTTTCTTTATTTAAACATTGGCGTGTGAAATATCAAAGCCACAAACATTTCTCATCGCTAAAATGAGGTGGTGACAAAAGTAATTGTTTATCTCATTTTATTAATTGCAATTCAAAGTATGGGGACAAATACTAGTACAGCGACGAGCACTCGGACGTTTACCTTAAGACTGCGCCGACGAGCGTCCAGTGGCGCCCTCATTACTTTTATTGGGTTTTCTAATTAACTAAAGAATTTCCTTGGACCCAAACAAAATGTGTTTGTAGCGCAAGTATAAACACAATTTATGGGATACGTAACAAACTTTAATAACAATTACCCTTTGAGTAGTCAGCTTAACGGGAAAAGGTGGCCACTTTTTTCGTTAAGTTAATAACTCGAAGGTGAATTGTTATTAAAGTTTGTTACGTATCCCATAAATTGTTTATACTTGCGCTACAAACACATTTTGTTTGGGTCCAAGGAAATTCTTTAGTTAATTAGAAAACCCAATAAAAGTAATGAGGGCGCCACTGTACATCCGGCGTACGGTCGGCGTAGTCTTAAATTCTTATTTGCTAGATAACAAATGAGGTTTTTAGTGATCATTTGACAATCAAATATTGACAAAATAAATAAAACGTATTGTGAAAGTATGCATTAACTACTTACTTGAAACGATTTATTAACTAAATAATGGGATATTATTTAATTATTGCATCATGAAATTTTCTTAATATTTGCATGAAAACTTTCTTTTTGTTACCATCGTAATGAACGTATGAATTTCGGTAACAAAAAAGGAACATACTTTATTTGCGTAGTATGTTGTTGAGAAATTAATCATGTTATGAACTGAATATCCCTATCTATAAGTACTAATATTAATCTCAGAAACTACTGATCCGATTTGAAAAAATATTTCAGTGTGAGATAGCCCATTTATCGAGGAAGGCTATAGGCTATATACCATACTCACATAAACCGAAGTGAAGCGAGGGCGGGCCGCTAGTACAACATAATAAATAACGAATTTCTCACGTTCTCTACTGCCTATTTTATTGGCACCTTTGTCAAGCATGTTATTTATGTTTGAGCGTTCTAGGAAGTAAAAACGACAGAGCGATTGATTAAAACTATACGGTTTCGTGGGTATTTTTTAATTTAATTAAACATTTTTTTATTGATCTTTGCTTTGTGCTGACACCAAATAAATACAATAATAACACAGGGTTTAAACGTCAAACTTTCCTTTGAAGAGGAAACTATAATCTAAACCAACTGACCTCAGAGTTAAAACATAATTTTTCAGTGGTTTTCATATTCTGACAAACAGTCTATAGCGCCCAAAACCGAAGAGATACAAGTTAATTTAAAAAAAAAACAATTGGCCATCACAAGTGTATAGTCAACGTTATTAAAGTCTTCAAGATTCTGCTTGACCTTTGGAACGCCACAGACGGCTCTAGCCGACAACTGAAAGACCTGCCACTGACGCCACGACGGCTATTTATAACATAGACATCATTATACTAAAGTAATAGACAAACAGTCCTATTTTCTCCGTCACCAAAACAGACATGTCTTAATGTCTTTAGGGTCATTCTACTTTTTAGCGCATAATAATCATTGGTGAAATTAAAGGCATTTTTAGACATTTTTTTCACGTAAATTTGACTTATATTGAAACTGGAACAACTAAATTTAATAGTTCAAAACAAAACACTTAAAATTTATTGATATTTTATCAGGAAAAGTTGGTAACACAGCGGTAAATACACTTTTCCATACAAATGGCGGGGACATGCGAGACCACTATGTTACCTACTTTAAAGTTAATTATAGTGACTTTTTAAATGTAGTGATAATTTTAAATGTAAGCTAAGTTGTGTAACTATTTCAATATTAAATTACAAAACCGAGCACTTTAACGTTTTTATAAAAATATTATTTGAAGAGCACTTGTCAAAAAATCGACCTGCGCTTAAAAGTAGAATGACCCTTTAACGTCATAATGTCAGCCACATCATTCAATTTAAAAAGTTTCTCCGAGGAATGACAAATACTGAATAACGCTGTCGCCAGTGTCACGCTACGCGACTCTACGAGCTCCCAAAATGGTTTCAACGAATTTTTCTTTCGCACTCGTATTCGTGCCGTAAGCGATTGCGCTCTCGCTTGCAGTCAGTGTCTATTACGCTAGTATATTAATGTCTATGATTTATAATAAAAAAAACTTTACACGGAGATTAAAAGTTTTATTGTTGCTATGCAAGTCTATATTAGTCTAAACCCACAGACCACTTACCCTATAGACTCCGCTTCGGAACAGTTTGTCTAGTATCTCATTAAGCCAAAATGGCGGGGCGCGGGGGGCGGAAAGTGCACCGTGATTGGCTAGTTCAAAGTCAACGAATAATCAAGTGTGCGCGTCGTGGTGCGCGCCAATAGAACCATGGCAACCAATTAGTGTTCTGTGAGCATAAGCATGGCTTACGGGGGCGCCTTTGTATGCGGAGTCTATAGGGTAAGTGGTCTGTGGTTTTCAGTGACAAATATACGTCAGTTGAGAGTGCAAGCGTGACAGCGATAGCCAAAAGCTATTAAGAAGCTGGGAATACTGTACTTAAGTTATAATAGGGTGGATCAAATTTTTGTTGTTGTTATTCTGTCCCGTAAGTCAGGAGACAACAGTGATAAGAGTTTCTTAGTTTATTTTTTACAATATTATATAATATACTTCTGGCACACTCAGGAGAAAAGCCATAAATGAATGGATTTGTAATTGGATCAATCAACTTTTCTTTGTACCTCGTGGCCATGGTGACGTATCCTGGGCCACTCTTTAAAACTATGATTTCAATGGATAAAGTCCACTTAAATCAGTTTTATTACAAACCCATTATTTAATGGCCTTTCTTCTGAGTGTGCTAGAAGTATATATTATAATTTTTTTTCTAAAAAAGTCTTTCGCTGTTGTCCAGGAGGCACGGGACAGAATAACAACAACAAAAAGTTGATCCATCCAATTGCCAATAAAACTGTTTTTTAAATGAATTATATCTTCTGAAAACATCGTTTTAATAAGTAACACAGGAGACGTCACCATGGCATCGAGCTACAACAAAAAGTAGATTGACCCATTAGTAGAATTATGATTAAATCCACTTTGTGCCGTACTTCATATGGGGCAATTATGATATATTTCGTTTTAGAATCATGTTTTTAGAGATCGTCTTGTAGTTGTTGTGGCGTCCGGCAACACGTATCTCAGCTGGTCGTTCAAAAGGTTAAATACTATACAAGTTATACGAGTGTGATAACAATTTAAGGTTTAAATAATTATCACAAGGAATGACTTACTAATTTAGAGTTAACACATACAAAAATCCTCACTCACGCCTATGACAGCTGAATACCGCGAATTTATACTTAAGTACGGTCACGAGCGTTAATTTGGGACCAAAGAAAAATATGCTTGAAGTCGTCAATGACATTAGCGATGTCAAGTCATTTGTAACTTTTAGGTAACTCAACCTTTATTGTAGAATGTCGGATTGACTTTGGACCTAAGCTGGGTACTAATTTAATCTCGTGTCGTACCTAAAGTAAAACAATAGCACCCGACCATATGTCGTTGACATTCGTATATTTGTTATCCGATATACAGTCGAGTACTATTATTACTGTGGTTTTATACGCTGTCAACTTTATCAGTAGAATTTTTACTGTAGGAAAACTAGTTTGATAATAATACCACAGTAGTTACTTACCATGAGTTTATGAGTGAGTCGAATGTTGTCCCTCGCACTCTATAAGAATACTTGCGAGACCTGCAAAGGGACAGAGCTTCGACTCGCTAGCGAGTACGTTAATTGTAACTCATGGTAAGGGACTAGGTATAGGCCACCTCTTGGTGTATTATTGTTTGTATATATTTTAAAGAAATACTGGTTGGGATACTTTTGTTACTGCAATATATATTTAAGAAAATTAATATTTATGATAATGTCACCTTTATAACGCCATTGACGGATATATCCGCACCACTACCCCAACCACGGATATATCCGTCATGGTTGCTAGCGCAAAATAGACTGAAGTGTCTAAGAGACAAGGTTGACATTAGCTCTGATTTTAAGCCTTCATTGGCGTGTGAGTGACGTTCTTTTGTATTTGACATTCACTTAGAAAAGTAAGTCGGGTCAATACTAAAACATCGAAATTTCTTCATAAAAAATCTTACATACCTGGCACCACTATTCTGTCAAATTAATTCGCCTAAATAAAATGTCTTACCTGTGATGTGAATACATTTACCAAGGACGATAAACAGGTTAATTAATAATGTTCCACAAAACTTACATACAACATAATAAATACAAAACGCAACCAAAACTGCCCTGAGGGCCCAGACAAGATGCATTACGCTAACTATCGATTCTATCCGTTTAGTTTTTAGACCAATCGCGTCACTGGCACATCACGTGACTTTTCGTATCACATCGTCTACCAGTGACGCGATTGGTTTAAAAACTAAACGAAGAAAAACGATAGCAAGCGTAGTGCGTCTTGTCTGGACCCTCTGCTAAGACAAACGGCGGTATCTCTGACAAAACTCCTGTAGCAAGTGCAACCTTATTACTGGCAGCAGAGGTTTGTATCTGCTTTGGCTATTGAGTTTGAGATATCGCCTTATGGCTTAAGAAGGCAGAAAAACTACAAATTTAAAACTAACACTGTGATTTCCCCGTTGATTCCAACCGCGTCCAACTTGACGAGGAGTATGAAGCCGAAGATGTCCTTACAAAATGCGGTAACGTTTTTCTCCCCGTAAACATAGTCTTTTTTTTTCTCGATTTTTTTTTCTGGATGTGGTCCCTTTACTTTCTCGATGTGGTATCTGATCGAATAGTTAGATAGGAAAGTAGTCTTCATTCTGAAGAGATCATGAGTGCTTTTCCTGGCTAACTATTCGAACAGATAGGTTGAGGGAATAAAGAGACGATATGTCATAGGTATTATGAAAAACTAGGAAAACGAAAACATGCAGACCTAGTTTCTCATAATAACTGCAACATATTCAATAAGTTTCTGTCAAAAATTTCATGGGACCAGCTTTTATTGCCGGCTGCAACAACAATTCTAACAAGCCCTAACACGACGGGCTTATCAAGTGTAATTTAGGAGTCCCATCATCAGACCAGGGGGGTTATTATGACACAACTATGCAGTTCATTTTACGGTGAATGTAAAGGACGGAGCAGTTACATAACTCTGTCCTTTTCTCTCAGCGTAAAATGAATTGCACAGATACGTCATAATAACCCCACCCCACTGCTCGATGGTACTATTTTATTCATCAGAACTAAAGGCGTATGCAAATTTTCCGCTTCATCGGAAACCAGGAAGTGGATCAAATTTAACGTGCGATATGACCCTTACATACATACATTGCAAGTTAAATTAAAGCTTGTAAAAATCGTAAAAATCTGACTTTTTAGGGGGTGAGAAACGTTACCGCCCGTAGTAAAAACTTTCAAGGAACATTTTTGACACCTCCGCCATTTAAGCGGCGCCTCAAGATCCCCTTAATCCACGTAAAATAAAACATAACTTACAATAGCTTCAGTATACAGTTCGTGATAAATAAATGTAAAATATTATACATTTTTAATAGAACATCAGTACAGTCACGGACATTAATTCTTGAGCCACTGATGTGGTCTACCACCCTACAGTTGAAGTTCATTTGCACGTGATGATACAACAAATTCGATTTTCTCTTGCAATGATATTATGACAGTGACAAGTGTCAACCTTAACGATAATTGGATCTCACAGAAACTTTTGTCAAAACTGGTAGACCACTTGCCTAGCCGACAGTACAGTCGAGAAAATTTACAGTTTACTTATCTTCTATTATATCGTCTATTTTTTAAACACGAACAGTTTTGCGATATAAGTTATGTGTATCTGTGTCTGTGGCATCGTAGCTCCTAAACGGATAAATCGATTTTAACCTCGTGGTACCCACCATACTATAAACATGGACTATTTTGTGAGAGGGACTTTGAAACTACTAACAAGGTAATAAAGCTCAATTACATTTGTTCGATAATGCCATTTTCAGTTTATGAAGATAAGAAAATAAACCTAATTCCCATAAAAAAAATAACACTGGATTAATACACTAACTGAAGTTAAAATGTCAGTTTTCGTATGAATCTGACGTTTACTAACTCGAGTTAGTGTTCGAATTTTGTCAAATAAATACGAACTTATCCGTACGTGGTAATTAACAGTTCTTAAATCCTCAAAGTGGCTAAACATTGTCCGTGACTGTACCAAAAATATTTAAGCCATATCGTCTCAGCATCTCTAGTATTGCGACATCGTGTCTCGTTTTGTCCCATAGCTGCGTCCTCCTCTTCATTATCACCGTCACCTCTACTTAGGGCTGATTTTTCAATCTCAAGATAACATCTGTCAGGTTAATTGTAGCTCAGTCCTTTTCATTGTCATAAGAATGATAAGGACAGAACTACAATTTACCTGACAGGTAGTGTTGTCTGGAGATTACAAAATCAGACATTATTGAAATACCTAATGTTAACGAACAGTACAAATGGAATCTAGACCAATTTTATTACTCAGGAAATAAGGATTCATTTAGTTTCATAATAGAGTTTTTGCGGGTGGTAGGACCTTGTGCAGGGTCCGTCCGGATCGCTACCACCATCTTATCCATTAACCTACCGCCAAACAGCCGGTGAAATGACTAGCATAGAGGCATTCAATCTTAGCCTCAGGGTTGGCAACGCATTTGCAGTCTTAGGATTGCATTGCAGTCTTGTGAATGTGAATGTCTATGGGTCACAGTTTCCACTTACCATCAGGTGGCCTGTGTGCTCGCTTGTCTACTCGATGCCATAAAAAAAAAAAAAAAAAAAAAAAAATAGAAAGAAGACCGCGTAGTAAAGTATGTACAAATGTAGTGAATAATCCTTTCCCATCGTTTTTTGTCGGGTAAGTTCGTATTTATCTTGTTATCTCAATTAACTTCAGGACCCGACACTGAGCCAACTGAGAAAGCAAGATAAATACGAACTTATCCGAGAAAAAACGATGGGAAAAGGATTATTCAATACATCTATACTTTAGTTGGTCTCATTCAGATACGGTGTAAAAAGCTTTCATATTTTTAAATTAATTGTTATTTGTTGTAAAGCCCGGACACCGACGACGAAGAATTTAGTACATTGACCTTTAGGCCTACTGACAATATGCGTTAAAAATCCATAATACCGCATTTTTTTCGTTTCTTTTTGTCGATTATTACATAATTTGAAGAGTCTAGAATTAGGTATTCATTTACCTTCCCACAGACGAAGCGATACCGTTAATTATTTAACAAGCATAATTTGATATCACTTTTATTCGAAATTTGCTCTACATGAACTAACCATTACCCTAAAAGGACTTCAAATAGTCGCCAGTACCAGTTTTTATCTGATAGGACATAGGATTGAAGTAGATCTGTTGCCGTTTATGCCAATGTTTTTTTTTTGGCATGGGAAGGCACGCGAGCACTCAGGCCACCTGATGGTAAGTGGGACCTGAGACCCATAGACATTTGAAATCACAAGACTGCAATCTCAAAACTGCAATCCGAAGACTTCAAATGTAGTTTCAGCCCGAAAATTAGGCGTTAAAGACGTTAACTTCGGGTACCGTAAAATGGGGTGAATGGAGTTTCGTGAGGTGAATAGGAACACAGCCTAAAATAAAGCGTATTCGTCTAATTATAACACTGAGATTTTAACGTAATTATACAAAAGTCTTGTCAATGTAACACTGGTTCTTATTAGTAACAATTTATGAATTATTTTAGATTGTAATTCTATTCACCCCATTTTACGGTATGTCTACAGGAAATACGGTAACCTAAATCTGTCCTTTTAACTTCACCCTGGATTGGACCCCCTTTTAAATTGATAACGACAATCTACTTCGAAGGACATTAGGCATGGGCTATAGTTTCCTGTTATTATTGTTTTGGCGGTAACATTTCTACCACCTAAACATAAACTTTTAAGAAATTAGATAATTTTGGTCTCATTCATTTCCATACACCTTAAACTAGTTTTTTTTTTAAGTCTATTGTTAACCGTATAACATTTACAACCCTAATTTTTCATTTTAACTTACTTAAAACTGGACTAGGTACAGTAGAAATATTACCGCATTGTATTAAATTAATCAAGTTTAACATACATACATACATTAAATCATGCCTGTTTCCCAGAGGGGTAGAGATCACTTTCCATTTGCTACGATATTGACTTTCTTTCGCATCAAGTTTAACTCCGTAATTATACATTAAACTGTCCATTTCTAACTAGCCCATATCGTCCTTTTACTTTCTCAACCTCTATCGAATAGTTAGATAGGAAGAGCACTCATGTTCCCCAAAGAATAAAATACTACTTTTCTATCCAACTATTCGATATTCAGAAAGTAAAGGGACGATACCGTCTAAAGTATTTTCATTTCATTTTACAAATTTAAATATTTACCATGTTGATACCATACTTAAATTTGCCGGGTTATACATTTCACACGTGTCATTAGACGCGTCACGTCGGGAAATGTATAACATGTCTAATTTGCGTATCATGTCAACCTGCTAAACCTTTAAATTCCTTGAAGGTCCGTTAGAGGGATGCCACACGAGCGTTGCGCTGCGTTGTTCTACATATAGATTATAACGACATGCCACAAAATGAGTTGAAACACTTGCGGAGCTCTATGTTGAAATTATAGCGTTGCGACTATGTAATGCACCGGCAACTCCCGTGCGTTTAGGTTCACTTCGTCCACATTCCCATGCTGGAAGGCGAAGTAGGAATGTGAACGATCACATTCCTACTTCGTCAGCAATCCCATTTCGTCCACAGTCAATTCCCAGACCGTCCACTTTCTATCTTGTCAACATTCCCATCTCGTCCATTTTCCCATTCCGTTCACATTCCCACATCCTCAACATTTTATTTTTATTTTATTTCTGTTTTTATTCTACCTCTGATTTTACTTTACGCGTGTTAGTTAAGCTAGGAATGTTGACGTAGTGGGATTGCGGACAAAGTGGGAATATGGACGAAATGGGAATGTGGACGAAGTGGGAATAGGACGACATGGGAAAATGGATGAAATGGGAACGTTGACGAAGTGGGATTGTGGACGAACTACGAATGTGGACGAACTAAGAATGTAAACGAAGCTCCCGTGTGGCGTAGCGTTTAAACTAAGAGACGCGACACACTATTGATTAGTCATCCCCCCCCCCCTTCCGCATCTTTTCCTGTCTCAAGTCACAAGGTTTAGATTCCATTAACATGTTTCATTATAGTATGGGGCTCTTTTACTAGCGAGGATACGACACAGCACTTATTCGATAAGAGTATAAATAGATACATGTATTAGCGGGCGGCGCTCACGGCGGGTCCAGGCGGGTGCTCAGGCTCTTGAGTTGCTCGAGGCCGGCGAGCAGCTCTCTGTTGACAATTAAATTAATTCATTTGAGAACTTGAATAAATAGGGTCAATTTCTTTTACATTGGGCAAAGACCTCCCCTCTTTTCCGACATTTGTACTTATATGTACTATCAGACCATTGGAACCTTGACCCACCATAGAACTGTGTCACAGAGACGTTATGATTCAAGTCATAAGAAGTGTCAAACAAATTGTTTTATAATGTTACTGTGACACCGTTCTATGGTGGGTCAGGGTTCCATTGGGCTGATAGTACATTACAATGGTGAAAAAATAATTTTCTAAATCTAATGTGTATATACTAGCAACTGCCAGTTTTTTTATTGCGACATTTATGAGATTTTTTGGTAACAACCCGCAATACATAGGACTTTTTTGCTGTTCAGTGATTTTATTTTGAAGCATAATAAAAATGCAAATTGTTCAATTAATTGTATATTACTGCAAAAACCGTGATGTAGGGGATTTAAGGACAAGTTTGGGGTAGAATCAATGTGAGGAAATATTAAAAGTACATTACTGTAATCTTATCATAGAAATCTCAAGACTGCAATATTACGAGGGCAAACTCAAGACTGCAATATTACGAGGGCAAACTCAAGACTGCAATATTACGAGGGCAAACTCAAGACTGCAATCTTACAATGGAAATCTCAAGACTGCAATCTTACTATGGTAATCTCAAGACTGTTCAATCTTAAGATGGCAATCTCAAGGCTGAAATCTTACGATAGCAACTGCACATAAATATAGTAGTGGTACACTTGGGAGCAAAGAAATCTGACTAGTATTAAAGGGAGGGGGAAACGTTACTGCATTTTATATGTAAATTTTCAACTCCACAGTCTTTTTTAGTATTATGGACAATGGGCGGCTGACGGATGCAAATTACGTCAAAATAATGTCGAACGTTGTACGTAATATGGATATGACTGCAAGGGGTTTAATAAAAAGAACGAAATTGTAAAATAGTTATATAATTGTATTGTTGTAGTAAACAATCATATTTTTTTCTATATTGCATATTTTCAATCCATTCCTTTTATGGTTCATAATCCACTTATATAAGGAAAATGACCTCTCTACATCTACAGATGAAAGAGGTGCGTATTCGTAATTATATATTATTATGTATTTACTAATAATTTATGGT
This sequence comes from Acleris laterana, assembly GCA_963966035.1. NCBI lineage: Eukaryota > Metazoa > Arthropoda > Insecta > Lepidoptera > Tortricidae > Acleris > Acleris laterana. The sequence continues at coordinate 2,420,109 of OZ014450.1, forward strand.
AAAGATAAAAATTGCATAATTTTGTATTCATAAATATTTCTCGAAATTTAATAAAAGTCTTATCCATGTTCTGTTTACGTCCCTATTTTGCATCCGTCAGCCGCCCACTGATTATGAAGTATGTCGTACCTGAGCGAGGTCTCGGCCACGGAGGAGGCGCGGTGCAGGTCGCGCGCGGCGGCGGCCTGCGCGCCCCGCAGCGAGCGGGCCTCCGCGCGCGCCGTGGATAGCTCCTCCTGCAACGTTTACCTTACGTATCAGGGACCCAACTCACGACAACGACTATAAAGCGCTCTACGCACTATCCATCCGTGCACCATGCACGACAAAAAACTAAAGTGCGTAAGCTTGCTGGATGACTACAATTATTATTACCGTGGTGGACTCGCCCGACCGATTTTTTGTCAAACGAGCCCTAACATCAGCGACGTCTAGCATGATGAATACTTTGCACGATAGAGCGTCCAGCACCATCGGGCCTGACGGTCGGGCGCTGCTGTTCTTCAAGATGGATAGTGCATAGAGGGCTTAATAATCTTCATAATATCTTATTGTGTCTGTGCCAGGTGTCATTTGGCAAATTTAGTGATGCTACTAAATAAAATCGTTTTTTTTTTCGATTATTGATAAGGTTTATGAAATATAAAAATATGATGATATAATGATAAAAAATATGTAATCGATTTCTTCCGTCGATCGACTCTGTTCTAAATTTGTTAACTTTATTTAATTTACCTACCCTTTTAATGAAATAAGGTATCATAAATCATGTAACATCACGATAGAACTATTAAAACAACAGAAAAATATTTATTTTTTCAATATAAAATCGTTTTGCCCCAGGAAGACGTGTCACCAATCCCAAATAATAGGGTAAATCGCCTATTACTGGCCACCCTTTTGTAACCAGCCACTTTGCAATAAAATGTGTAAAGCAACACAGTTAATAATTTCGCTTTTCTTTTTCCTACAGAATACAGCTCCATATTTTCAGCAAAGTTATGTGCAAACAATGTGAAAGAGACTAAGTACTATCAGACCATTGGAACCTTGACCCACCATAGAACTGTGTCACAGAGACATTATGATTCAAGTCATAAGAAGTGTCAAACAAATTGTTTTATAATGTCACTGTGACACCGTTCTATGGTGGGTCAGGGTTCCATTGGGCTGATAGTACAAGAAAACATTGATTACGAACCTTTAGTATTTTGATTTGACTCTTAAGCTGCCCTACCGTCGAATCGTCATCCGGTTGCCGGCACTGAAAATATGTAGGATTATTTCAATAAACATGACACAAGCAGAAAAAACCATTTACATGTAGAATTAAACCCCCTCACAAGGTTGTTTCAACTGATAACTCTCAAATGGCTCAACAGATTTTAATAAGACTAACTTGCTTCTGGAACACAACATTTAACTTCGTATACAAGAATTAACAATTAGGGTTAAGTTTTAAAGTGGGAATTCTAATCTAGAAGAACATAAAGTTCAATTGAGTGTGTGACTTTTTAAACTAGTAACTGACTGAGTGTGTGAGTGAGTAAATGAGTGAGATTGTGTGTGAGCGAATAACTAAATGAGTGAATAATTGGGTGAGTATTCGAATGAGAATGTGTAGTAGTATAACCGTGAGAGTGTACGAATGTAAGTGCGTAAGTGAGACAGTGCGCGAGTAATTTAATAAGGAAGTGAGTTAGGGTGTAAGTAACTGAATTTATTATTATTATTTATTTATTCCAAAAACAGTGTGGTTCATAAGTTTATTGGCAATTCTTGCACTTACTTTTACATTTTGCATGCACCTAACACAACTAATTAATTAAATAAGTTTACTTAGTCAGACATTGTCATGTGGTACCTACTTATATCCAACCGCATAAAAAAATAAAATATAATAAATTTATTTCTAAGGTTAGCATTTTGTTGCTGTGTTTGTTGACAATATTAAAGTGTTACATTAAATATTTTGAAGCATGTAAGTAATAATAACTTTTTTAGCCAGATTTTTTTTTTTTTCTTTTACTGCTACATTCATTTACCGGTTTTTTTTTTTGTTGAATATTCGAGGAGTTATGTAACGACGAGTCCTCTTGCCGTAATAGTTGCTGTGTGCTGTAGTTGTAATAGGTATGTAAGTAAATGAGTGAGTGTGAGTTAGCGATTGTGAGAGAGTGTGTGTGGAAAGTAAATGAGTGTTTTTGTGTAACCATGAGCGTGTCTCTATGCGTGTGTGTGTGTACATACGGAGGAAGGCGTATGAGAGCGCGCGGCACCCGCCCTCGCGGCCGCCAACTCGTGCTCCAGCCGCGAGCGACGCGAGCGCTCCGCGAACAGCTCAGACCTACACACAAAAAATTTGGTCAATATTTTCCAAAGTATGGTTCGACAATCGTTATGGCTCTAAAACATTTTAACTCTAGGACCACGGCTATAAGTCGGCCGCGTTTAAGTGTGAATACAACAAAAAACGTTTATATCTTGGCCGCGGCATATTATTTGGTTAAGGCACATAGGGTTGTTCAAGCAATGTCTTTTGGTCACGCAGCCAAACTGTCTCCGCCAGTGTCAGCGAATACATAAGTAATTTTATTTACCTTATGTGATGTACAGGTAGATTCACTAAAGCTGGCACAAATAGAATGAACTAAAGTAATATCACCTATCACTGTGTGAGTGCTGTTGTTAGAGCCAATGTTTGGATTTCAAACCGAAAACCTGTTATTATTTTACAAACTTGCATGTTTTTGTTCACTCATTCAATCCATTTGTGCCAGCTCTTGTGAATCAACCTATAAGTCTGGGGCAAATTCTTTCACTTTTACTACCAAGTTGGGTAGGAAGTTGTGCCTGGGCCAAAAAAGTGGTCTAATAGTTTTGATAAAATTTTCTGTGAGATCTAATTATCGCTAAGGTTGACACTTGTCATTGTCATAATATTATTGCAAGGGAAAATCGACCTTGTTGTATCAAGACATGCGAATGAACTTCAACCAACCTTGTGCGTTCCAGCTCTGAAATGATCTGCTGAAGCTGTACGTCTTCATGCTCTGGCTCTGGGGACGTTCTGCCTGGATGCACCGGCAGAAAGTCAGGCAGTCGCATTGAGTCTGCACCTGGAAGCCATACCAACCAGATTGATTTTAACATATTTACTGCCAGCTAAGGCACTAAGGCACACTCTATTAAAAATTCTGCTAAAAACCTACCTGATGTAGGATCCTTATAAACAATTAAAAGGAACATAGTGACAGTAAATTGGCCACATGAGGGCCTTATTACACGTCGGTAATATGGAGTGAATCTACTAGTGCTTCGGAAAGGACATCATTGTGGAGAAGTAGTGCCGCAAGAAACATTACATTGTAAGTTACATAACACGGTAATAAAGTAATACAATTAAAACTAGAACAAATAAAAACATTATTCATAATAAGGTCAATACACTTTCAAGTCAAATTTTAAGTCAATATACTTATGAGAATGGCTATTATTTATTAATTTGTTTGTAATGCACATGTCTTCTGTTTTCCAAACTGAATGGATTAACATGTCACAAGAGCCTATGGCCACTAGGGCATGCACCCGTTTCAGTGAATATATGTTAATTACAACGATTACTCACCTGCATTGGGCGGCAAATCCAGAGGAAAGGTACCCCTCGGAGACATATTCCTCCTGTCCACCGGGTTGACCGACTCAGTGAGGTCCAGGCTCAGGTGGGCGGACAGGTCAGGCGCTGGACCCAGTTCTGCACCGGACGGAAGGTCCAGTGGCACACGCGCCTGCCCAGACTCTCTCGATGTAGACGCTGCCCCCATATATGCATCATGGTCATACCCCCTACTTCCCCCACAATAACTGCTGTTATTCCTCCTTCCAAGAGAGGATGATGAACCCGCATTGAAATTAGTATTAAATGTAAAGTCCGGCAAATTGTCTAAATCCACTGATATAGGACCGTTACAATTCAAATAAGCCTGCTCTACTAAAATATGGTCCTGCACAAAATCAGGCAAAGAGGGCATGCCTAATGGCTCCAAACTCGGCCGGTAGAACTGCGAGTCAGAATTGTCCACGTACAGGTTTTGCTTAGACTCGGAATTGTCCAATACACTAAATGATACTTCTACAGAACTACTTGAAGACGTATTATCACTAGTACGCTGGTCGCTGGGGTCAGGGCACTTGTCTTTGGCTTGCGTGTCGCTCGCAGGCTCGGTGGGCGAGTGCTGCACGGTACTCGGGTACACCTTGGGCCTAGCGCCCGTGCTCTCGTAAGTTGAGTTGCCAGGCAACGAGAGATCACGCTTCAGAAAATGCCTAAACGAAAACGGGTTCTCGTCCTTCCGCGTCGACCCCGTGGACTCTGAAAGAAAAAGAACGAGACTCCAGGAATGCCTTTAAATTTAGCTCACAAAAAACAACTTGCAAACACTTACTCGAAGACGAACTTTTTGCCTCTGCAGGCGACGCATCGCCGTTTTCACTATTACTACACTTCGTTTCTTCGGTTTCCGGATTTAGTAGACGAGGGAAATACGGCAGGTCTATTGTGTTGTGTTCGCTCTCCTGAGTAGACCCTGCATTATTTGAATTTTGGGCCGATTTCTTATTTGATACACCATCCTCGTCTTCCGCCATGATAATGAAAATGACAGTTCGTAAATTGCGTTCAAAAACTACAAAAGTGTTGCGTTCATAAACCAGGATGCATTCGAAATGATATTATTTAGCTTGACAAAAATTGAGGGCTCTGTGCTCTGTTGAGATTGATAACTAGGTATAGCCTGGCAAAAAAACTCCAGCCAGCGGTAACAGCTGGAACTACAATATTTTCAATTGGCAATAAGAGAGAAAATAAAGTAAATCTTGGATTATGTTGCCAATTTCGTTCCGAACAGCGCCCTTTTTAAGATTTAATTTTAGCGACATAAACACCAGAAACATATAGTGGAATAAAAACATACAGTGGAACATCAGACCTCCTCTTTGAAGTCTGTTAAAAATCGTAATCGTACCCCAAAATTAACCAAATTTAGTGGCAAAATCGCTAAGTTTGGTAGCACTGACTGGTAAGTTGTAAAGGGGTCGAGTACGCGTACCTACTTGCGGCTCGGCGATCCTTACTCGCCCGTGTGTCATGCGAAGTACATACTTAAAAACCGCCGAGGAATTTCGCTCGTAGCCCGTCTTAGCTCGCACGTCTGTCATCGCCAGTAGTCGGATGCTATCGGTCGGAACGTACTCGTAGGTCGGAATGGGTCTCTCTCTATTCTACTGGGTAATACATTATTGCCTAGGCCCTGGAGAATCGCCTGTCGAAGTGGTTGGCGGGCCGAGCCCCGGCGAGGCCTGCTAAAATCCGAGGCAGGCAATCCCCGTTTCCACCGCGGCATATAAAATTAAGTATGTATGTAAACTCTTTATTGCACATAATCAATTACAAGACATGCGGGCATCAATATAATTAATGTACATAGGCGAACGTATCCCATGTGGAATCTCTTCCAGTTAACCTTGGAGTAGAATAAGCAAGGACAATGCCGAAGGATAGACAAATTAACAAAATGTCAGGAAACTAATATAATGCTTTTCTCAAATAATGAGAGGAAATAATGCAAGTAGATACATAATTATAAGTATTTGTAAAAAGCTAAACCTGTATTAGTTAAACAAAAAACCCTAAAAAGTTTAAGACTCCATAAAAATACACAACATGATATATTCTGCCCTCCAAAGAAAAAGGGCGCATACCTCATAGAACCACGTAATGTATAAGTGACCTTATTTCTTAAGGGGTTAATTTAGCTTTGACTGTCAAATTGCGCATGCGTATTTTTTATTCAGAAGGGCAGTAATAATGACCAATATATGATTATGATCCATTATGTATTAGGACCCCGACAACAAGGCAGTGCAGTCTTGACATGAAAATGAAAGCCGACCCGAAATGATGGTGCATTACCCACCGTACCACTAAACCGTAACACTGGTGTTACTATAACCAATTATTTCTATTAAAATCGAATTTAACAGTCGACGGAGCTCTACTTTCGCAGAGCTCCTATTTCTGGGTAGTTTGGCCCTCCGGGCCTGCTGAAGAACTAACAAAACCTAAACCTACCTCATATTTATGATACTAATTTTGGTCAGTTTTACGGTTTCGTGGTACGGTGGGTAATTAACTGAAATGGAAATGATTGGGATAAGGGCAAGGGGTACAAAGAAAGAAAAAAAAACTAAATAGTCAAATCGTTTATTACGTGTAAGTTACTCCATCCAGTTAGTTTACGCTTCGCTTCGTAATTTTAAATTCATTCCACGACCTTCGATGATCTAAAGATCGTTACGCACTCTATAAATATATTAAAAATAACATCGGGGTTTAAACTATAACAAAAAATAAATTCGTAAACAATAAATGCATTAGTTTTATTACTTCTCTTATAACAAAAAGAGTGACATTACATTTAGGTATAAGATTCTGAGCACGATTCTTATTTATTATCGGGTTGAGTAGACTTTCTGAAAGGACAATATTTTTGGATTAATTGTAAAAAATATTGACTACAGGGGCTATGTTTTACAGCGTAAATACATATCACCTTTGACATGTTATCGTATTGTTTTTACTGCCAAGTAAATAAAAGCTATCGTAACGTTGACAATACGCCAACAGCAAAAGCAATTATGGTTTAACGGAGAAGAACAGAGGCCAAGTGCATTATAAAACACGGTAAAAACTTAATCGTTTTTGACGTGTTATCGTAATGTCAAAGTTTTGACAGCTCTTATTTACTTGACAGTAATGGCGGCAGAGTTAAAAACAATACTATAACAGTGTCGCTATTGCTTAACGCAATCACAATCGGCTTGAAAGTGGACCAATGTTTTCATTTTGCATGCAGACAAGCCTTCGATTTTCAAAATGAAAACAATTGCGTTAGGCAATAACCCCTCAGGTCAAATACGATTTGGATTTACCGTCTAGAATAGACGAATAGACTCAGTTGGCTCTTAAGAGGAGGCCTATACATAACGCTTAGTGATTTTAGAAAATCGGCAAAATATATAGGATTGACGTAAGCTGATGAAGTGATGACCGATAGCGATCGTCATTTCGATTTGCAAGAAAACCGAAACGATTAACAGCGTTGCATCTTAGCTATACTTCAGTTTTTTTAGAATTAGAAACCACGACAACATTATATTGCGGCTCGTGAACTGTAATTTCTTTACAATTTGTACTGGAGTAACAATTGATGACACGCAAATAAAGTGACATTAAAACAATTTTGTTTTGCGGCTATTGTAGGTACTGTACTATTGCTAGGTAATAAATAGTTGAACAGACGCAATATAATGTTATTGTGGTTTCTAATTCTAAAAAAACTGAAGTATAGGTAGGCCTGACCGCGTGCGGCCGTAAGTGATTTGAGTTACGAAATATCCTACATTGACCCAATTATAGAAGTTACAAACACCAGTAGCGCAAATTAAGCAATAATTTAGCATCACAACTGTTTAATTTATTTATTTCAAGGTGGATTCATTTGTTTCGACTAATTTATACTCTAGTTTCATTTAACATGATTCCTGTGACAGCTCATATAAACACGTATTACACTTACTACTAAAAGTACTACATTGGTACGCAGTTCAAGAACTTAAATAATCAAACCCCTATCCCCTCCTATACCCCCTCACATGGAGTAAGTATAATAAGTGATTGAAATTACGGAATACTGTCACAGGACTCATCCTAGATGAAACAGATTATAGAACCAGCTAGTCTGAGTCTGAGGCCCTACTTTGAAAATCGAAGTTCGAAATCGAGAGAAAAGAATGGAGCTAACGTGACTTCGAACTTCGATTTTGAAAGTAGGGCCTCTGGTCATATCGCTGCTTATGTTTGGTTAATGGTGCGTTGCTATATTCAAAATTGTGGATGGGTCGTTTTCAAGAATTTTGTAAATAATTAACGATCGCATCCTTTGTGTAACGAAAGTTACTCAGACAAACTATATGGGTAACTTTCGCTACACAAAATAATCAATTAAGATTTGTTTTAATTAAAGCCCTACAATGTTTTTTTTTAAACAACCAGAATATTTACATTGTGACGTCTCAAAATTTAACATTTGCTACGTACGAAATGTGTCAAATATCAACGAGACGTTACAACAACCACGGTTTTGAATATAGGACGCACCATAAGAGCATTTTGCGCGATATCATCGCGTTGGTATTTTTACAAGTGAAAATAGAAAACTTGCTTATAGCTTAGTAAATAATTTGGCACAGTGGCAGAGAAATCTAACAAATAATTTAATAAAAAAAATTAAGGCACTTGTCCCCAGGCCGACGAGCGGGAAGCGAGTAGAGCCAGCGATTAACTTTAATAGTATATGTGTCTCTTTTATTGACGCGGGATCTATATCTTTTGTTTGTTTCTTGAGCGATAGGCGATAGCTAATCGCTTCCACGACATCAGTGCGCGATGTCCAGTCAGATCACCTGGTAGGATCCCCCACGTACAAAATTAATAGGTAGGGGATCCTACCAGGTGATCTTACTGGACATCGCGCATCAGTGGGACCTGTGGGACAAGTGCCTAAGGCCGGCAACATACACGCCTTGGCAGCGTTTCATTATACATTGAAGTTTTAATACTGTAGTTTAAAATGCATTGCGTTTATTGTGCATCAATGTACTGCAAAACTGATGAATATTGACGACATGTATAAGAATATTGCTGGTCTAAGGCGGGAGCAAACAATAACCAACTCTTTCTGAACGCTAAGCATGTATATACATGTAAAATATATACATAGTCAAGTAAAGGCGTACTTGAAAAAAAACTAATGACACAAATAACATCTGAATTGAGTTAGTTTTTTGAGTTTTAGCAGGTTTTATTATATGAAGGATTATCTTAAAAGTTGGCAAAAAAGAGTTTCGAATAAATTAAGACGCGCTATAGTAGTTATAAATAGAAAAACAGGTCGTCTTAGGAGTTTGCCCGACTCTTTGTTGCCAAGTCAAGCTGTAAGGTCACGTGCCAGTGTACCTCTTTTCACCATGAAGAGACTGAGCCTAAGTCCCCTTTAACAAAACACAATAATGGCACAAATCGTTGTGACAACAATATTAACTAACATTAAGTTTTACACAGTGGTTTCTTTATGTATACAATATATAGCCTTACCACCATGTTTTTAAATTTTACTCGTGAGGATAATCAAATGGAAAATATATTTTTCTCAACACTGCTCGGAAATATGAACATAATTGGCCTATTTCAAACTAATTATGTAAATAATTAATAAAAAAAATGTGTCATTTGTCCGCAGTAGCTGAGAAAAGCACTGTCTGCCTCGGCAGAAAGTGCTTTTAATGGACTCGTACACTGCCTCGTCCATAAATCACTTACTTTCTACCCTCGGCAACAATGTATATTATTAGGTTGGATTGTTTTACGATTTTACTATAGAGACGGTTAATAGGAGAGTAAATAGTAAAATTATATTTTAGAACTTTTAGGTATAGTTTAGAATACTACTGGTAAGTACTAATTATAAGAGTAATAGGTCATATGGTCATATCATATGTATATGCCTCGAGCTCTTACTCTGCAAGTGTGAGCGAGAGGTGAATACACACCTATACTTTACTATCCTTAAAATATTAAATCATAAGTAAGCTAAAAAAAAACAAAGACCAATGGAAGAGATGTTTGCCATGAAATAAATAATAAGAACAGTACTTAATCATAGGAGGATAGGTAAAAATTAATGGACCTCAGCCTATATAACTTATCTGTCAGGTATTTCAAACTCTGTGTAACTTTTTTATGGCGGGAAATGTGATGTGATGTCGCAGTGAGAAATTCCGATGACGAAACTAAAATGTCACACGAACATAATGTTTGAACCTAAAATAACATATCGCTTGTAGTTATGTTTCACATAGGCTGATTTTCCCATTATCCTTTTGAACATAAAGCATATTATGAATATTTAAGAGCTCACCACACTTACCGAGACTGAATCGTATTTACTCGACGTAACAAAAAATAGGGTAGTGTTTATGGAATGCAATTTGACCGGTTATTAGACGTTTTTGTATGAAAATAACCGGTCAAAACCGGTTATAATCGGTTATTTGCATTCCCTCTTAGGCCCGTATTAATAAACTAATCTCGACTTCAATCCTTGTCTCAAGATGCGTCAACAATGACAGTGTTCTATGGTTTCACGTTTACTTTGACGTATCTTGTGACGGGGTCTCAGCCCAGATGAGTGTATTAATACGCGTATTAGTGTTCAACGAAGCATAACTGGTGCATGATAGGATTTCATATGCTGGTCTACACTGGAGATAATTCGCAAAATAATAATCACAATGATATTAGATTGTAAAAGAAATCAGTCTTTAGAATTTTGAACGGAAGAACATAGTTAACGATTTCGTAACAAGAGTTTTTAGGATTTACATTAAAACGTAGCAATAAGCTAAAAACTACACAATATTCATAATTATATCTACACAATAAGACGCACGCTTAAAAACTTTAAATACATTTGTTTTAAAAACTATTTTTTTAACATCGATTTAGTCTCATATTCACATAAGATAACTAAACATAATTTTTACACATTACTAAATAATTCCAAAAAAACATTTCATACCTACATTTTATAACGTTTATACAACTTTCGATAACACAAATACATGAAGATATAAAATATTGACTGAAACCAGAAGGGTGATACACAAAAAACTTTTTGCTGTACAAAAAAGCAAGTTTTTTTCCCCTAACAACATTAACACGATTTGGCAACATTAATCATTAATAGTTATCATACAACTATGAATATAATTAAATTTTAAGGGCAGACAATGTCGTTGAAAAAATATTACATTACTTTTATTAATTATAACTGGAAAAACTACTTTTTATATACATTTACTTGGTTAAATTTAGAGTGGTCTCACATATTAAATGTCTGTTCCGTCGGAACCGGGTAGTTTCGGATTTAATCTTAACCTATTTGGTTCCATCGTTATTTGTAAAACAAGTCCTATGGATCGAAAATTCCATGTTACTACGGCTATTGACATTTTTTAAAGAACTGAATAAAATAAATCGTTCATTGAATGCAAAACGGACACAATTCAAAATGAGTCAGTGTTGCATTTTAAAATTAGAAGCGGTTGGAATACGATTTTTAATGGAAGAGCAAATTATTTTAGAATGTGTCTGTTTTGTATTCAATGAGCGAAATAAACAACGAACGTTGATTTATTACTTTTAATTATTATTTTTATTCACGTTTAGTTATTAACATAGTTTCTTGTTATTGCTCGCGTGAAGTCTGCACCACGTACCTACTGTGTAAAATAATTTAATTTGACACCATGTCCCTACTAAGGGTGTCTGGAAGAGATCGCTAATCAGCGATAAGACCGCCTGTTGTTTATCTGTATTATTTTTAATTGTGCTGTTTCTATGTTATGTCTTTGTTTGGTGTACAATAAAGTGTTTTGTATCGTATTGTATTGTAAAATACTGGGAAATCTAATTTGAACTTTATTCTTTTCTAAATATAATTTAGAATATGGTATCAGGAACGAATAAAATTCATCACATTATTTCGAACAGATTTTTTGACAGGTCAATTTTTTAACCGCTGACGCTTAGCGTGAAGGAATTAGGTCTTACCGCCTTACTTAAAAATGTGGAATAACCGTGGGGCAGCTAAATTTTGTCCTTATCTGTCAAATTCAAATGTAACAAGGACAGATAAGGACAAAGCATGGTTTAGCCACACCACGGTTATTTCACGTTTATAAGTAAAGGCGGTTAAAGTTTAAGGTTTTCTAGCCGCTATAATATTGTCTATTACAGTAATTTCAGCTCATAAAGTAACAAACTGGCGTATAATTATAATTTTTTTTTTTTACTATTTGTACAATATATATTATTACGTGTCGTTATAGGTTGATTCATAAGAGCTGGCACGAATGGATTGAATGAGTGAACGAAAGTATAAAAGTGTGTAAAATAATAACTGGTTTTCAGTTTGAAATTCGAACATCGGTTCAAACAACGGCACTCACACAGTGATAGGCACATTACTTTTGTTCATTCCATTCGTGCCAGCATTAGTGAATCTACCTATAGATACTTATGTGTTTACAGTTATTTATTTATTCTTATACCGTAAGTACGCAGTAGCAACAATGTCACCATTTTACAATATTGATGTCAAATATCGCTCATCAATGGGCATCTATATAAGGACGAGCTAGAAACATGTCAAGTGATATTTGAAATATACGTTTGAATCTCACGGAGGTGTAATATTTAAAAACGTCAGTATCATACTTGCCGTAATAGTACCTATATTACTGTAGAGGTAGCAACCGCCCTTCTAGGCCGATGTAAACAGTGCTTTTTTCAAACATGCACATTTAAGACTAATTTTAATTTAATTATGGGATTTATTTATGGTGCATTTTACACTCTTACATAGTAGTGAGGGTTGAGGTTGGACTTGAGCGAACCATACATATTTAACATTTGGTAATAAATAATACGAATATTTCCAATCATGTTTGAGAAAACTGTATTTTAATTCTGAATACCTGAACCTATTTCTCAGAAAAACAAAACGAGCAACCCAAAAATTGTATTCGAAATTTGAACGTAAACCTAATCGACGCAGTGACATTGTTTCTTTTTTTAAATTATTTTAAACAAACGGAATGCCGCCGCCTGGTTTTTTGCCGGTTTGTTTTTAATTCGCTCGTTGACTTTGGAAAGCGAGCATCCAGCCGGCTTGTTAGTTTACATCGTCTGAAACATTTGGCGGGACGCCAAGTTATAAAAAATGTTGTGTCGGTTGAAAATATGGCTTTTCTAGATGGTAAATTTAATGAAATACATGTTGATTGAATGGTTTAGTCACTACGTTGTTTAGTTTATAATATTTACCACTAGTCAGTTACCAAGTAAGTTACGATGTTTGTCAAGTATTTATAGAATGTTACGGCGAAAGTTATTTTGTGCTCTAAGTCAAGCATTACACAGTAGTAATTAGGTAGACCATACATCGGCAACCGTCAGCGTTTGTGGTATATAGGGATATGATAATTAGGCATAATTAGTTAATTACACAACACACGTGCGTATTACACGTTAGCTTCAATATTCGGCTAGTCTGCATCATCTACATTTTGTTACACCGGTTAAACTTTACTTTTTAAATCTCTGTTACTGTAACTGGCCGGTGAGAAAACATGGAGTTTCCGAAAACGTACAAAAAGGTGCCTGTCCGATTCAAAAAGGTTTTAACCGGCCAGAACTCTCGTTTAATGGGAAACAACGTAAGCCCTTTTTTAAATTAAAATCCTGAGTAATACGGCATTTACGAAGTTAGTTCAGACTACTTAGTTCGGTGTGGTGCATAACTGCATAATTAACATTCGAATTTCATTGTGGGAACCGCGATCCAAATGCAACCATTTGATGCCAACCGTACTATTCTTATCGCAAAATGACGTAACGTAACATACTTATATGTGGCCCACACGTGGGACTAAAAACACGCCACCTATCCATATGCAATTTTAAGTATAAACAAAAAACACCCGGCTATTAAACTACAAACCAAAAGGCGCTAACAACCGCTCACTCCCAAAATACCACAATTTCAAAATACCAGACTACTCTCTTTACCAGATTCTCAAATCACCAGCTTCGAAATATTAGGTAAGCATAATCAACGATACCGAAATTTAAATGTTATTTTTTGAGATACAAGTATATTGAGAATCTGGTATTTTAAAATTCTGGTATTTCGGGAATGAGCGCTAACAACCATGCAATCCTCAAACAAAACACTACCAACTTGATTAGTTCGAGCGTTCAAAGCTCTTTGAAACGTCCAAACAGACCCAGCTGTATACCCTAAGGTAGTCATATTGTCAAGCCGAGCGCCCTTTGGTTGGCGTATTACATTTATTCATTCATGTTCACCAGACACCTGATCGCCTCAAATCATCTACTCCTGCTCCACTCATACTGTTGGACTTCTGGTGACATTCAAGACAACCTGTCCTAACCTTATTCTAACTTTGGCGTTCTTTTCCACAAGGCGCCTAGAGCTCCACGCTCTACCAGCGTTGAGCTGATACCGTTTGACTCCTGTAATTCAAACTCGAGTCCAAAGCCTTGGGCTTATCCTGAACCCTGCTAGCCCTGAGACACTAACTCCTCAGGCTAATCAAAATCCTTAAGTATATACTCTTGGTCTTCCAAGTCCCCGCTAGTTTCGTGTCCTAACCTTAGTCTAATATCACAGCGTTACACGAAGGTCTCAGCGGGGGGAGCGCACCCCTAGCTGCCAACACTCTCCAAGTCCGTGGAGGCCCGGGCCGTGGGCTAGCTGATGGTGGAACTGCTTGACGAGGAGTCGCGGCCCAACTCCGCGGCCATTATGGCGATCGTCAACTCTTTCCGGGCCTTCTGGACCACCCATACCATGAGGGTGATGCCGATTATTATCTGGAATTAGAGAGGGTGGTCGTTAGAGGCAGGGTTTACACAGTGCGATTGATAGGAGCTTAATTTAAACTATTTTAATAACTCATATCAAGGTTATGACACGTATGAACGTGCACTTAAAACGCAATGATGGGTCAGCTTGCGTCAGTGTCTCGTTGCCAACTAGCTTGGCGGAGAATTATTTAAGAGAATGACCCTCCTGGCCTTCTATTCTATGACATAACATAAAATGTCAACGACAATATGGTTTTACCCGGTAGAATAGAGGCCCATTGCTTTAGACATGTTTCCTTATAGTCAAAGTATTGTCCACTCTTATTTACTTGAAAGGCGAGTTAAAAACAATAGATACCTACCAGAACACGTCAAAGGCTTTTACCAAGTGGGATAGAGGACGTTGTCGACGAATTCGTTGCCTAGTTACATAATAACATTGATAACACCACTGATAGCCTAAACTGTGGTACAACAACCTAGATACTAGAGATAAGAGATAAGCCTATCAACAAAGATGTCAATCAATAGACATGTTAACGGTGTTTGATTACGTTTTGGCCTCGAATTTCGGCGATAATACGATAAGATAAGTATGAGCGAAAAACCTCGTATCTCGGGCACGTGGTCAGGCATGACACATATCAACTTTTGCAACTAATTATGATGGGCAAAGTTGCTGGCAGAGGTGTTGGGCGAAGAAAGAAGTCGTGGCTTCGGAACATTGAGCTATTCCGACTAGCAAAAGATAGGGACAGATTCCAGCAGCTGATAGCCAACCATCACTAAGTTGGAAAAAGATCTTTAATAAGAAGAAGAATGAAAGATAAATGGGTCATGGGTTCTCATCTTTCCTGTGGACATACCTGAAGTTAACGTGTTTAAGGCCTCATTTTCTGGCTAAACCCACATGGCGTCACGTCTACTTTAGTCCTATCAAATAAAAACATAACTTATATGGAAACACAAGCCCTTAACTATTCACCACAGGAGAGACAACTTTTGTTTTTGTGTATGACCCAAATAGGAAAAGCGAAATCTATTTACACATGTTAAAGGTTTGTTTGATCAGTTTTTACTAAAATTGATGATTCGTAGCGAGCTGCCGTTTATGTTAAATATTTTTGGTCGAATGTAAAATTTTCTAAAGACCTATTTGTAATAGTTTTGTTATATTTCCGAAATACTCAAAGCTCTTGTTACATCGGTTAGCTTAGTCATACAACTAAAAAAAAAAACAGCTGCAAGGGAAAACAGCATAAAAAAGAAGGATATAGTCACTCGCATTGGCGACTGCTTCTAACAGATTAAACATTAACTTGAGAACCATCGCAATTAAATAAGATTTCTTAAAAAAAAAAGCGTTCAGATGCCACAGAGAGACACTACTCATTTTTGTGACGGTGGTAAAAATTGAAATCATTCGAATTTATGAATTTTGATTAAATTTAGATCACATTTTTCACCTCCAAAGCATCATCGTCTTTGGACCTATTTAAAATAAGATCGAAAATACTTATCACCAATAAATTTTCCGCAAGCATCTGCTCGTAAATATGTGTGGTGTTAGTTAATTGACAACATTTCATTTTGGTGACACCTGCAAATTACTATATGAATCGAAAGGGTTTTACCTCCTGAACACGGCAAAATATTTATTTAGATTTATTTTTCTTTATTTTCAAAATTACAAGTAAGTTAATAAAAATATCGAGTTTTACAAATACTATGCCTGAATAGATATATTACCATTGCCTTTTTCACGAGAAAAATGCTGCCATACTTCAAATTAGACATTGACACTATTGACAGATGGATAGAGACTTAGGGCCACTTGCACGCAGAATTTAACCCTGGGTTAAGGCACTAACTCGAGTTAGTAGACGTCAGATTCATACGAAAACTGTCATTTTAACTCGAGTTAGTGTCTTAACCCAGGGTTAAACTTTTCGTGCAAGTGGCCCTTAGGGCCATTTGCACGCAGAATTTAACCCTGGGTTAAGGCACTAACTCGAGTTAGTAGACGTCAGATTCATACGATAACTGTCATTTTAACTCGAGTTACGCCCACTTGCGTGGACCAGAGTTAGCGTCTTAACCCGAGGTTAGGCGGCAAACCACGTACAAAAGTAGACGCTTAACTCTGGGTTAAGGGCTAACTCTGGTTCGCGCAAGTCCGCCTTACGCCCACTTGCGCGGACCAGAGTTAGCGTCTTAACCCGAGGTTAGGCGGCAAACCACGTACAAAAGTAGACGCTTAACTCTGGGTTAAGGGCTAACTCCGGTCCGCGCAAGTGGGCCTTACGCCCACTTGCGTGGACCAGAGTTAGCGTCTTAACCCGAGGTTAGGCGGCAAACCACGTACAAAAGTAGACGCTTAACTCTGGGTTAAGGGCTAACTCTGGTCCGCGCAAGTCCGCCTTAGGGCCACTTGCGTGGACCAGAGTTAGCGTCTTAACCCGAGATTAGGCGGCAAAGCACGTACAAAAGTAGACGCTTAACTCTGGGTTAAGGGCTAACTCTGGTCCGCGCAAGTCCGCGTTAGTGTCTTAACCCAGGGTTAAACTTTTCGTGCAAGTGGCCCTTTATCGGTTGACATGATACTTTTTTACATGCAGATTGGACTAACGTAATATGTCCATTGTGTCGTAGAAATGAAGTTACGCCCTTTTAGAATAAGTACATCTTAATAAATTAATAATAAAATAATTATTCATTCTAGAGAAAATTTTAAACTATTAGTGTCTTTCGCCTTCCAAACAGTATCTATAAAACGAATAAAATTAAAGTCTTGAAAATATGAAATCTTGTCAATTTCGATCTTTTTTAACACAGCCAAAGACGATAATGCTTTCACAGTGAAAAATTATCTGCGCTGCCCTTCGCTGTGTGTGCGCCGGCCCTAAGAGTATACCCCATAAATAGCAGAGGTACGTACCCGTATTTACCCACATGACCCACATCCTCAATGGGTTTAACTATTTACATGTAGGTATTTACATAACAAACGTTCGGACTTCCCGAACAAATTGATTTTCCCTGACTTAGTAACTGGACTCGTCCGACATACTCTTATTGCCAGGGTGCCTAAAGCTGGGTCCACACTTGTGACATGACGACGGACCGGACTACGTGGCATCGTACAGGACATGTTACGCTAAATGTGGACGATCTAGGTGTCAGCAGACACGGTCACAAACCATGTACGATGAAATGTTAAGTGTAGACGTATGGTGTCGAACAAGGAAAAAGACTGCGTGGCAGCGTTAATCGTGTGACAAAATGTGGATAAAACATCCGTCACTTTTTGGACACGTAATATAAGTACAACGATAAACGCAACCATACCAAGCCAGCAGGATTTATTAGGTACCTCAAGAACTCCCTCTACTATACCCGTGTAAAATAAAGAATATTTAAAAAATAAATATGTGGGACCAGTGGGGTTCTAATTTAAATCAACACAGGGGGGGGTTCTCCGGTAATGAATGTGTTAATGGACATCGTAATTACCATGAGTGTTAGGTAATGACACGACGATATAACTAATTAATAAACAATACTAACGTAGAACATCATTAACGAACAATTATTCATAAATTATAATCGACAACAAGAACTTTTTTAAAGGGTTAAAAAACATGCAGAGGTTTGTCTCAAAAGCAAGCGTTGTTTTTTTTCCTTCATTATATGCGCAGAAAATAAACAAACATATTTCTGCTCTTGGCTAAAGAGCTTAAACGCCACATGTTCTTTTCTACGTCATAATCATAACTAGAGCAAGACTTTAAAAAAAAAACGCGGTTTCAAACAAAGTGACGTCATTCCAACCACTATAATAGCACTTGTACTTGTACTATTACTTATTCTGTGATAATAGTCCAAAGTGGGATACCAATCACTGATAATATTAATTTTTTTGTCAGTAAAAAAAAAAAAAATATATATTTTGAGACTACAAATCATGCTCATAATTAAAAACCTTTATTCATCACCTCTTAAACTTCCTGTTGACAATTATATTAATTCCGTTTTGAAACGGAAGCTTGAAAATACGGGTCACTCACTACTGGTAGGTACAAATTCCATAGCTCTCGAGCTAAATGCGTAATAGTATTTCAATGTTTAGCAATTGACATTAATCTAGTCTTGTTTGCGATCCACTCTGTTCGAGTGAGATAACAATATCAGTTCATCAAACTCTTTGTATTGTTTGTCCTTATTTTCTGTGTCCGGTTCAAAAGCAGAGAAAATAACATTACACATTACATCCGGACTTCTATTTCAATTTATTTAAGCTTTAAAATCTTCCTTATTTCATAATGATTCTAATCATAGTAATCATTAATCATGCAAGAAAACACAGATATTTAAAATTAATACTTGAATTAAGGGGTTTTTCGTATTACGGACATAAGGAAAAATTACAAAAATCCTATTAAAATTATCAATATCTCGGAAACCGTGAAATTTAGCATAATAGTAAATGTGGTCAAAAATGTTCAGAATGACCCCTACTACCACCCCTAAAATCGCCTACACCCGAGTGCCAAACACCCTGTATAATTAGAAGGTAAAAAGTGTCGCGCACCATCTGAAACGGCGCATCTAGTATGTGTATAAAGTGCGGATGAATACCACTTGAAGAAATAGGAGTCCTCAGGTAAGTTCCCCTATAATAATTAATAACTGTCACTCCTGATAGGGTGTATTTTGCCAATGTCGATTGTTATTTATTTATAGTAAATCGGTCGCCATGTCCATGACACGACATGAGACGCGAAGGCAATAAAATTGTTCGGTTAAAGTGTATTTTCTCTTGCGGACTTCAGGACAAAAGAAACAGATATGGGGTAAGTTCTAGGCGCTTCTGTCAAGACGTATGAGTAGTCACTTCTTGTTAATTTGACAGTTAAAGCAGTGTGACATTTGGTATAGATATAGATCAGGAAAAACAATTCTTCCGTTCGCAAAATATTGGCAAAAAATCACCTCTAATCATCACTATTTTTATTAAATAATTGTATCTATATTTTCAATTTAGGGCCAACGTAAAGATTTGATCAAAGCCGATGGATGAGAGAAGCAAAAAACGAGATCCTTGGGAATGGCCTGACAGCGTGGACGTCTGTCGGCTGCTATGCTAGCCGATGATGATGGTGATGATGATGATGATGATGACGATGACAATGACGATGATGATGTTGGTGATGATGACGATGATGATGACCATGACGATGACGATGACGATGATGATGATGATGATGATGATGATGATAGATTTAAAATGTTCTCAATCGGGTCATCTCCAAGGGAACCGAGATAAACATGATGATGTCGCCACCAACGAATCCTACTAATATTATAAATGCGAAAGTTTGTGTGTTAGTTTGTTACTCCTTTACGCTGCAACGGCTGTGCAGACTTGGATAAAATGGAAAAGGAATGAAAAAGTCAGAGATAAATGTGGAATAAAAGAAGATTGTATTGACTAAGATTGAAAAGGGCATGCTTCGATGGTTCGGTCATTTGGAAAGGATGGATGAAAGAAGATTGACGAAAGAGATATACAGATCGAAAGTGAGTGGACGTGTCGGAAGGGGCCGCCCTAGGCGTACTTTTTCGAGTCAAATCGGTGAAATACTGGAAAAGGGCCGAATCTTAAGTACCCGAAACCGACGTGCGTGCATGACTCGATGTATGAATGTGGAAGAAGCGAAGGAAATTTGTCAAGATCGTAGCAAGTCGAAAGAAGTGGTCTCTGCCTACCCCTCTGGGAAACAGGCGTGATTTAATGTATGTACCTATGTATGTATGGAACTATGGAGATATCTTATAGCCTGGACCGGATTAACACATAGGTTACCTTTTAGGCCGGAAAATTTAAAAGTATTAGAGGGAAAATCGATACTTAATCGAAATCTACGCAGAAAAAGTAGCGGGCAGAAGGTAAGTACGAGTAGTACAGTCAACCGATTTGATTCCTAGGACACTATGGACTTTGACAACGTTACGAAGACGTTTTGGATGTCAACGTCACTTTAACATAGTCCATGGTGACCAAATGGCCTAGAAATTAAATTGGTTGACTGTACCTACTTTATAATGTATTCAAGATAAGTAGACATACGTAAGGACGTGTAAGCGACGTGTGTCATCTCTAACCCCAAACCAATAGCTACGAGTATATTTAAAAATATATTTACCACACAATAACTACTTGACACGAAAGGTTCAAGGCAATCGACCTTGCTGCTTTATTTGTCTCCCTCGCACTCATAATCGTTGCTGTTACGAGAAAGAGGGTAGTCATGAGTGGCGGAAGTCTGTAAATTGGCAATATGTGGGGAAATTTTGTGAGGACTTGGAGATATGATACATGATATGACTACTGTACACATTGGGCCAAGGTATTGGGCCAATGTGTAAAGGACTACTTGGGGGCTATTCCCAGTTGTCCACACCCGCACACTTTTGCTGGTTTTAGTGGAATAAAGTTGAAAGTGGCAACATAAAAACGTCGGGTGTGGACAACTGGGAATAGCCCCTACTTGGCTACGCTATCGGCTAATTGTAGGTAGTAAGTGACCAATACTGGCCGGTCAACCCGTCAAATGAGTGCACACATCAAATGCTTTTTTTATAAAAACGGCAATGCAGAATAATCAATGAATGAATGGTGAATGTGGAAACGTGATTCGATATTTACGATTCGACGAACTGTACTAACTACAGTGACCCCGCGCGGCCACCGGCGCACCGTCGCGTCCTTGCCTCGCTTTCCTGTTCTCATTGACGTAAGTCACAATACGCGTCCTAATTCGTCGGCAATGTCGCCATCGTCCAATTACCAGCTCCAATTACGGTTCACATGCGGAAAAACTGATTGGAGGCTGCCAAATAGGTCAATAGCATACGATAAAGAATAGTCACAGTAGTCATCTTTATCTGGTCGATGGCAGTCCTAATCGCATTCCAGTTTTGGACCTTGTTACAATGCAATAAGGTGAAAAAGTAGATACATCTCTATTAAAGTCGTGTTTATCGATATGGATAAACGTAGATAAGCTATTTGTCACTTTCTGACCGTTAGTAAGTGCGACGGTGACGGATGCTTTATCCACCGCGATAAAGGTGACCATAATACGGGAGCTGCTCTGGTCCTGTCTCTCTGTGATATCGGAACTCCAAAATGGATTGGACCGATCTGGACGCCGTTTTTTTTCCAAAGAAAGCTTTTTTTTTTTTTTTTTTTTTTTTTATGGCATAGTGTAGACAAACGAGCACACAGGCCACCTGATGGTAAGTGGAAACTGTGACCCATAGACATTCGCATTCACAAGACTGCAATGCAATCTTAAGACTGCAAATGCGTTGCCAACCCTGAGGACTGAGATGGAATGCCTCTATGCTAGTCATTTCACCGGCTAAAGCTAGTTTAATCGTGATGTTTCTTAGCTATGTTCGATGAAAATCGGTTAGGCATTTTAAGATTTCTGAAAGTGAGGGTCGTTATCATTTCGGGGGCTTTTATCTACTGATATAATAGTTGTATGCTTATCTGTGGAAGGCGTTAACGATGTATACAGTGACGTAGGACTCATAGAACACGAGGCGAAATGCTAAGTTAAACAAATAATATGAGATATAACGTAGTATCCTGTCACATACATACATATACATTGTAAGATATTTATTCATTTATTGAATACAATTCCAATTAAAATATATCACTCTCGGATAATATAGTGGACATAAAATTTCTATATGATCGTCCCGAATGTCCTGATTCATCTGGGGAGCATATCGGGTGATCCTGTGGGTTCGAATTGTCAAACGCAGCCGCTGACTCAAAACTATGTTTCAAAGCGTCCAATCTCACCTGAAAGGCGAACACTATGTATCCAGTGACGTGCGATTCGTGGAACACGTCGTGCATTGAGCGCAGGGTGGACCCAAGGTACACGTTGATGAGCTGCGCTGGGAACAGACCCAGCATTGTAGCGCAGTGGTAACCGCAGCCGCGAACGTCGCTCACCTGAAAAGAAGGTTCATTTATTTAACAAACCATTGTAGGTGATGATGATGATGCATTTATGGCATCAGCGGCTCTTCGAGGACTCCCAAAAACTGCAAAGTTAGGTTATGCAGATGTGTAGTTCCAGTGGCAGCAGCCAATTTAAGAGGCCACAAATACTGCCACGGCCA
Source organism: Acleris laterana (assembly GCA_963966035.1). Classification (NCBI taxonomy): domain Eukaryota; kingdom Metazoa; phylum Arthropoda; class Insecta; order Lepidoptera; family Tortricidae; genus Acleris; species Acleris laterana. The sequence goes on from OZ014450.1 coordinate 2,442,889, forward strand.
CGGCCACTCAAGAATCCAAATGTCTTTATGCGCTTACGCGAGAAAAAGGTGAGATGGAGATAGATTTGCGCAAGCCTTGGTGGCAGCGTCAATGTATTTTCTGTACCTATATGATTTATACTTTTTATAGCAAGCTAAGTGGAATTATACCTTTTTACTAGGATCAGAGAAATATAGGCAAGGTCTAACCAGGGCATTTATCACGTCACACTTGTTTCCGGGGCGGTTGCCGAGCAACCAATGAAAACGCAGCATTCATGGCGAACGGGTGTGTAATTATTTGCATACAAAACGAATGTACTAATTTTCATTTTGCATAACACAAATTGCATAATTTCGATCTTTATAATAAATCAATTTGTTTGTGTGGTTAGTAGAATAGAATTGTGCCACTCCATGTCTTCCCGTGGATGTCATAAGAGGCGACTAGGGAATAAAAGGCTTGTAGTACCTACTGTTAGGCGATAGGTTTGCAACCTGTCACTAATACGCTGGCACCTTAGCCTATTTGTGCAAAATGTGGTGACTGAATTATCAATAAGTTTTTAAAGTTGTAGGTAATTCTGTAGCTCTGCCTACCCCACTCTGGGATGAAGGCGTGAAGGTATGTTATGTATGTATGTATGTGTATAATAAAGCAATATATAATAATTACGAATATTATGCATAACAACGAAATGCATAATTTTTTAAATCATAATGTTCGTAGGTTAAAAATTTGATGTTTTTAACGTCTTTGATTCCTACTAATGTGGTCACAGTTCTATATCCTAACCGAATCTGTTTACAAGAAATTGACCTAAGAAAATGCTCGTTATGATAAATGAGTGTTATAATTTGATCGTATACCTGATAAAATTATAAAATTTGATTTTATGCAACGTTTATTATGCTTTCCGAACGCAACATAAAATAAAGCTACACTTTTTTATGAAAATTAAACGGCCCATGAACGTGTCTTAATTTACGGGTTATACGGAAAATGAGATACTTAATTTACAAAAATACTAAGTCTTTTGAGGTAAGGATATAAAAGCTACTTTTACTTACTCATATAAAATATCAAAGGAAAACTCAATGTGTGCAACGTATTCAGATTGGTGTCAAAGAGTTAAAAATAACTAATATCGCGAGTAACAATCAAAAGCAGTACTTTACCTGTATTAATAACGGTCATTATTTCTAAAGCGTACAATTTCGCTAGGCACGCTAACCAGCACGCAAAGCCTAGGTTACTTATTGGGCCGGTTTATGCTGCAGGGATCCAAGATTAAGGCCCGTATTAATAAACTCATCTTGGCTGAGAGGCGCGTCACAAGATACGTCAAAGTAAACGTCAAAACATAGAACACTGACATTTTTGACGCATCTCGAGACGAGCATTAGAGTTGAGATTAGTTTATTAATACGGGCCTAAGTTCTACGAATCTCAATGAACGGGAGAAATGCTTATAGTCGCGCCAACAACGTTCTAAAATACGCGAGACAGCTGTCAACTCAGTACAATTTAATTTTTGTAGGTTATGTATGGGTTATGGCTCCATCGAGACTGTCGATGATTCCGACAAAACTCAGTACAAAATATGTGTTCGAGCCATGTTTGACGTTATATTTTGTACTACGGTTGTACAATAAGTCATAAAAAAGTATTTAGGTCATTTTCAGCCTTACTGTTTTTGCTTTGCTGTCGGAGCTCCCACCAATGATTGTGAAAATGGTTAACAATATCATTTGCAGCCCAAACATTTACTATATTACCTTTTAAAAGTGTAAGAATTTTTCAAATTAAGTTTAGGAAACGTTTTTGTCGAAAATAATAAAACCCATAAAACCATCATCTACGTATTCAGCCGGTTTTTTTGTAGGTACATTCGGGAAAAAGCTTAATATGGGATGGGAGTAGCTATCCTAGTTGTAATATTTTGTCTTGTGTAATGCAGACGCAGCTACATCAACAACAGCATTAAAGTAAGTAATTTTTAATACTTAAAAAAAACAGTTGCGTCGAGGAAAAATCTTTTTTTAAGGTCTGAGCTTCTCTGGCTCTTTTCGAATAACCTCATCTATTTAGTGTTAGCACGACAATCAAATGGTCAACAGGCCAGTAAAAAAACCCTTGCCTTAGTGAATAATAAAGATCACAAAATAGATTTCAATTTATGCCACAGATTATAATAAGCCGCTACATAATCTACTTACCAGCCTATACCTACATGCATATAACTACTTAGCACAGCAACCTTACTGGAGTTTCTTGCGGCGTTTTTCCGCAATGATAATCTTGTTAGCGATGGGCGAGTCGAGTTATCTAATTCGAATAACTCGAATCAGAGTCTAAACGAGTTGACTCGAATCGAGTTCATTCGCAACTCGAATCAACTCGCATACCTAACTCTCTAGCTAGAATCGATAAGGCCGGGCAAGTGAGCGGATAACGAATGCGAGCGATGCGAGTTATGCGAGTGCGAGTGGACGCGAGTCAGCGATTCGCCAACTCGAAACCAAGACTCGACTCGCCGATCCGTTTGGCTGCTGCACGGCTGCTGCCGCGAAGTGGATCCCATCCGGTTGATGCGAGTCGAGTCAACTCGAGTTGCGATTCGAGTTAGCGGCCGAGTCAACTAGAGTTATCCGAGTTGGAATAAATTCGACTCGTAACATCGCTAAATCTTGTCTGAAGCTCTAGTATAAATCACTCCATATTACCGACGTGTAAAAGAGTCCTAATCACTGAATTAAAGGCCAATTTACTGAATTATATTTTTAATTTTTGAATTCTTGTCAATGAAAAAACGTGCTCATCGTATGTTCTTTTAATCTTATAATCAGTTCAATTTAGTAGTTATACTCAAATTAAAAAAATGAGTCGACTTTACCCTAAAAAGTTTTGATATCTAATTTACAGCCTAATCTACTCTTTTTTTAATGAAATATATTATTTATTGTAAAATTCAAGTACCTAAGGATAATTAATCAGAAAACAAATAATATTAAATACTCTTGAACCTGTTTCAGTTTGACTCTGAAGTGTAAATATAATTATCTATAGTAAAGCTTACTTAATTATGTAATATTTTGTGATTCAATACAACGTAAGTAAATATTTCCGCTTGCGCAATGAGATGCGAAAACGAAAATAATTTAGATAGAACCATTGTGCTACGCACCATTTAATTTTTTTACCATGTTATTTTATATGATTTATGTGTAGTGTAATAAAAGGAATCTTTAATTTTCCGGGGAAAAAAGTGTATACTTTCGTCACCTCCTCCAATTTCCCACTCTTCCTCTTCGCAGATTGTCACAGGAAATGGGAAATAAACCTGCTGTCAGATGGATTTTTTCTTCATTTCCGATGACAACAGATAAAAAATGTAGATACATTACGTACAAGCCATTTACAGCCGACCACGGTTGGATCTGTTATTTTGGCATAAATAAATAAATTGGTTTTAAACCACGAAATATCTGAATCAACCAACAGTCAAGAGAGCTGATAGTAATACGGATTACAATGAATTTATGGAATTGGCTTTTGTCACACTTTTTACTATGTTGAAGATAAAGGTGGGAAATTCTCTAAGGACCCGGCGCCAGCGGCGGTTCATGGTTATTGTTGTCAGGAAGAGGCCTAAAATAGTGACAATAATTATTGGGAGATTGCATTACAGTAATGCTGACTAAACTAGCTGTTGGAAGCATGCAAATATCATCTTCATAGACAGACAAGACAAGTTTTAACAGTCGATAATATAAAAGTAAAATACTCGTACTGTCTTCCCGATCACTAACAAGTGATTTCCCGATCTCTAACAAAATAAGTTTCAAATGAAGCGTGAAAAAGGGAATGACCTTTAATAATACTTCACTCAGTTTCCTATGAACGAATATAATTTTTACAACAAAAAACATGTCGTTAATTTAATAAAACGGACACATTCCAAAATGAGTCAGTGTTGCATTTTAAAATTAGAAGCTATTCGTATAAGATTTTTAATGCAATATGAATATCGGTTGTGGATGGGGGACAATATGACACAAATTGACCTAGTTCCAAACCAAGGTTTTAGGCCCGTATTAATAAACTAATCTCAACTCTAATGCTCGTCTCGAGATGTGTCAAAAATGACAGTGTTCTATGGTTTGACGTTTACTTTGACGTATCTTGTGACGTGCATCTTAGCCAAGATGAGTTTATTAATACGGGCCTTAGTTTTCTGTAGTACTAAGGGTATTAATAATAACAACATAGGTACATACCTTTACCTACATACTACATCTCTACATAGTACAAAACAAAGTCGCTTCCCGCCGTCTGTGCCTCTTTATGTACTATCAGACCATTGGAACCTTGACCCACCATAGAACTGTGTCACAGAGACGTTATGATTCAAGTCATAAGAAGTGTCAAACAAATTGTTTTATAATGTCACTGTGACACCGTTCTATGGTGGGTCAGGGTTCCAATGGTCTGATAGTACGCTGAGATCTTTCAAACTCCGCAACGGATTTGAATGCAGGTTTCATCAATGGATAGACTGATCCAAGAGGAAAGTTTTTAAATTATGGTTTATGTACGGATCATACAAAAAAACTTACAAAAACCGAAGCGAAATTAGGGCGATTCGGTAGTAGATCAATAAATTGTAGGTAAATAAACAAGTGTTGCCGGCGACTCGGTCCGCGTAGCGTCGTTTATCGCTATTCCTCGGACACTATCCTATTTCCAGGGTAAAGTATCCAATGTTCTTTCTCGAAAGCGGTTTAACCGTGAAAGCGTAAGAAACATACAGAAAAAAAAACATATTTGTAATATGTATGGTATGTATGTATGTATGGATGCAATTTGCATATGTTCGACTTGTTTATTCGTTAGCGTTAGACGTCATAAAACGCGGGTCGTCACTCCCGTAATCTTGTCGCATTACTGCTATCAGATCGCAAACATCGTACTGCGGAAGGACTTTATCAGCGTTGCCATTGACTCGGTAACGAAGAAATTGTGTTGCGCAAAACTGAGAAAAATGGCAGACTTATCTTACTAAAAGCCAAAGTCGTCTTTGAAAACAATACTGTACAGGTCAAATACGATTTGGATTTTACGGCCTATAATAGGAGCGCTTCCCCGTGTGGTAGCCGGATTAGAATAGTGCCACTCCGTATATCTTTCCGTGGATGTCGTAAAAGCCGACTAAGGTAATAAAGGCGTGTAGTATTGTTAGGCGATGGGCTTGCAACCTGTCACTAATACACTGGTAAACATCTTCGCCTAAGTGTGTAAAATGTGGTTACAGAATTATCAAAAAGTTTTTATGGTTGTTGGAAATTCTGTAGCTCTGCCTACCCCACTCTGGGAATAAAGGCGTGAGCTTATGTATGTATGTATGTAATAGGAGCGCTGCACGCTGGTCGCGATCTAAGATTTCGGGAACTTAAGAAAACCAGTATAAGTCAAGTAGTTTTGGGCAAGGCATTTTCTCAAAAACAACGGACGGTCGGACGAACGAGCGAAATCGCGAAATCGCGAAAATGCACGCGCTAAAATATGTTTTGTTCGCACTTACGGGACTACTTAAACTCGCCGCTTGGACATTCACTCGTTCGTCCGTCCGACCGTCGTTGTTGAGAAAATCACTACCCAGGACACAATTAAAAGGAGGTGGATTACACATCTTACAATGTCCTAACTCAAATGAAGTGAGTAAGCGCACTGACCGTATGCAGTTAATTATACTTAGATACCTACAGTCGGAGTTACGCGGTATATGCTACTTAATCACCTATTTAGATCGTTTTCCTTATTGCAGGATCAATGAGGTAAGTAACTAAGCGAGTATGACATTAAAGGTGCCTCATTGTGTGAGGTTTTTTTTATAGTTATGGCTTTGGTATTATGAGTAGGTAGCTTAAACTATCATCATCATAATTATTCTTGTCTATTTGTCCAGTATTGAACATATGCCTCCCCAAATTTCCTCCATTTATTCCTAGATGACGTCTCTCTTCTCTACTTCCTACCGGCTATTACCACAATGTCGTCGGACCATCTACCTTTATGTCTACCAGGTCTTCGGCTGCCTGTTCTAGGCCTCCACTCTGTAACTATCCGGCTCCACCGATCGTCCGAGCTTCGCAGGAGATACCCTGCCCACTGCCACTTTAATTTCAAATCTGTCAAGCTGTGTAGTCTACAGAAGTACACAAGAAAACAGAGATAAATACATAGGTACATATATATCGTCCTGAGTCTCCAGGTTCTCACTCAAGTACCAAACACAAAAGGCACCCCTACAGTTAATTCGACAAGGTTGCAATTATAAAACTACTGGGTCTTACAAGGATGTACAGGCGGAAAACTTTACCCTACATACATACTCGATCAAACGACAAAAATACCAAACGGTCAAATTGGCTAAACGATTTACAACAATGAATTCGTTCCAAAACAGCAGAAAGCAAATAAATTGTTTATATTGAATACCGTGACTCGGTTATGTAAAACGTACCAAATTGGATAACATCACGGCATTGAGATTGCTCGAACGAAACTCATTGGTTTGCGCGCAGCAAAAACAAGTCGTAAAATTCACGTGGAATCATAAAATCGCTGAAAAATTGCCATCAACTTCACGAATATTGAAATCAAAACCAACAGTCAAGAGAGCTGATAGTAATACGGATTGCAATGTGTGAATTTATGGAATTGGCTTTTGTCACACTTTTTACTATGTTGAAGATAAAGGTGGGAAATTCTCTAAGGACCCGGCGCCGGCGGCGGTTCATGGTTATTGTTGTCAGGAAGAGGCCTAAAACAGTGACAATAAAGATTGGGAGATTGCATTACAGTAATGCTGACTAAACTAGTTGTACATAGACAGACAAGACAAGTTTTAACAGTCGATAATATATAAGTAAAGTACTCGTACTGTCTTCCCGATCACTAACAAGTGATTTCCCGATCACTAACAATATAAGTTTCAATTGAAGCGTGAAAAAGGGAATGACCTTTAATAATACTTCACTCAGTTTCTTATGAACGAATATAATTTTTACAACAAAAAACATGTCGTTAATTTAATAAAACGGACACATTCCAAAATGAGGCAGTGTTGCATTTTAAAATTAGAAGCTATTCGTATAAGATTTTTAATGCAAGATAAATTTATTTTGGAATGTGTCCGTTTTGTATTCAATGAGCGATGTGTTAACTGAAAATTTTAAGTACAATGCATGTTTTTCCTTGAGTTCACTTCTCTCGCACTGTAATCGTGACTGACGTTGTGACTAAAAATAATGCTAATAAATTCATGTAAACAGCACCAGCCTTGGATTCTACGGCGAGACCGTTTACAGTGTTTACATCAACATCTTGAAACATCCTGCGTGACAGTGTGACTAAAGAATTTTGTACAACAGGCAAACATAGCAGAGGTACCATTGTTTGCGACTTGGCGTCCTCGCGTTCAATAGTCACATTTCAAAAGCGAGAGAAAACATGTCGATTGTCAAAATCAACTGACGTGTGAGCTCTACGCTTAATTAACCGGCCAATGGTCAGCTCTAGTTATTACTTCTGCACAAACATAAGTCACATAAGACAGAATTAACTAGAGTTCTTTGAAGGGAGCGCTCCGATCTCGATCAATCGGTGAAAGGACTAGGTAGTTCGGTCTTTTAGTTCCTTTAGGTCCTTCAGCTCCGGAGATCTGAGCAGGACACGCTTTGAAATAGCCAAAAGGTACACACGCTCGCTCTGTTTCACTCATACGTACAACAATTGCTACCTGTCTAAAAGACCGAAGACCGATTAAGATCGTTTACGAAGAACTTGGTCGATTCCCCAGGGATCCTCGCTCGCTAATCTGTGTTTCTTAATTCAAGTAAATGACCTACCTAAAGTAGTGGATGGCGACATGTACTTATTTGCTGATGATGCGTGTGATGTTATTACGGCTAAAAATATTTGTGACCTAGAGAAATGCATAATATCTGATATTCTTAAACTTCAAAAATGGTTTATAACTAATGGCTTAGTTCTAAATATATCCAAGACACAAGTAATACACATCAACCTGGGCGGTCGACCTCCTAGACCTCTGTGTGTTAGTATCGATGGAGTCACACTCCCACAAGTTCACGACACGAAATTTCTGGGGTCACTCTTGACTCTGCTCTAAAGTGGGACGCACACATTGACACTCTGTGTAACAAACTTTCCGGTGCTTGCTTTGCTCTGAGTAGGCTTGCAAAGGTTATACCACAACAACAACTAAGATCAAGCTACTTCTCGTTGTTTCACTCGGTGATGAGCTACGGACTCGAGTTGTGGGCCACTGCAGCGGAATGGCGACGTGTTTTTGTCCTACAAAAGCGCGCCGTTCGCATCATTTTTTCCGCCTCACCTGGTACCCCTGCACGAGAACTCTTTAGGACTCAACGAATCCTAACGCTCAGTACGTGTACGATGTAGCTAAATTCGTTAGGTGTAACATAGATAGTTTTCCTACTAGAACACTGACCCGCACGCGACTAGGATCCACAAATCGCTTACTAATCGCACGCTCCAGACTGACCAAGTCGACCAGAACTATGCACATTTTAGGACCGAAGGTCTACAACAGTCTACCTTCACACATTAAAAACTTGGAAAGCAATGCAGCATTTTGTAATAAGTTACGGAAATGGCTAATTGACAATTCCTTCTACGATTTTAATGAATTCATCTTAGACTAATTAATTATAAAATGACCTTTTAATTTCTAATTGTGTAATGTATAACTTAATTTGAATACTATCTGAAGTACCTACTACGAGTATAATGCAACTAACTATGACATAACCAAAGTTTTGTAATTATTTTGACATGTAATATTTTATAATATTATAAATAAATGAGTATGAGTATGAGTATGAGTATGATTCGGTCCGTGACGGGAATTCATTTCTTTTAGTTCTTAGTTCCTGACCGACACAAGCCTAGAATAAAGGTATTCCACTGCGGCGAACGCTACGTACGCACAAGTGGCGTGGGTGTCCTGCATTGAAGACTCAGTCATACGCAAGAAATCCGCATCGATATAAGAATATGCGGGGAAGCCACAACGAGATTCTGCAGATGGTAGCGGACGGAATGGAATCTGCCTTTCTGAGCCCCTTCATGGACTTGCACTTGTTACGTGGCCTGTGATGCCAGTTCCTTAATTATTAAGATGTGAATTCGGTAGCCCCCTGCCTGTTGATAAAAAATTACGCAGGACGCCCCGGGGGTTAAAGTCCGTGCAAATCGGACATGCCTTACATACCCCCTGGTCCCCGCTAGGATTAGGACAAAAAAGAGGTTCAGAATCTCGGCTAAAGTGGTAGGTCAGTTTTTCAAGTTCCTTCGGCAGGGAAATCTTGTGAAGTCTGTCGGGCACGGAAAATAATAATTTCCTGTCGATCTCATTTATGTTTTTTATCAAGGCCGCGAGAAAGCAAGAGAGGCAATGAGTGACAAGTTAGGAAGATCATGTTGTGCTATAGTTGGCTCAATATAGGCTGATGCCTGTGACAGCTCATTTATACACGTATAACACTTATTTCTTTAAGTTTATATAACTGTACATTGGTACAAATCTAGCGACGCCGTTCAGGAATTTTAGTGAGTATAGCAAGTGATTGAAATTACGAAATACGACTGTCACAGGGATCAATCCTACCTAAATTATCAGAACTATAGCTGTACAGAATTGACATAAATTTGAATCCGCTTTCGGCGTAGCGTCAACATTCTTTTAGCTGGCAACATCTTTAACAACAGACAAATTCCACGTGCCAAAACTGTAACAAATTTCAATAAAAGTACCGGACGTTCTACTGAATAATTTATTGTTGCTAGTGTACGAACCGCCCAAAGGCTAAGGGGTGCCAAAAACGCTAACTTGCATAGTGTTGGGCAGGACTTGACCTTAATATTATAACTAAAAGGTACCCATTATTTAATCGAAACACCTTTCAGCGGGCGTATCATTAGATCATTACACAGAATTTTCATTCCATCGAAAGGAATTTCTCGCCGCATGAGGTTTTTTTACCTGTACCTACCTAATTAATGATTAAGATATCTTGAAAACATGGTAAACATGGGTCGACTCAGTGAAATCGATTTTGAATTGAGAAAACATGCAAGTGGGGAAAATCTAAAATGGAAAATATGCAGTTGGTAAAAAAAAACAATGGAAAGAAATGCGATTGCATAAAAAATGAAATGGAGGGAAATGCCATTATACAATCGATGAAGTGAAATTAGATAAAAATTTTCGCCAAGTGAATATAAAATTGACATTTAACTAAGAACAATTTAGTGATTTATTTCTTCAAAGCAGAGACTCAAACTCATAAAACCTTCGACTTGGGCACGAGCGGTCAAATATTGCAAATACAATGGCTTGTTATATCCCTGTATTACAATCGACTATTGAAACATTCAACTTATGATATGATTTGACCGTTAAAATGTGGTTTCGTTCTAACACGTGTAACTTTAAAACGAGCTATAATTCTTATCTCATCATATTTATATAAGGTTGGATCTTTGGAATCTTTACATAACATAATATAAAACAAAGTCGATTCCCGTCGTTTTCTTTTTGTTTTTTTAGGGTTCCGTAGTCAAACTAGGAACCCTTATAGTTTCGCCATGTCCGTCCGTCCGTCCGTCCGTCCCCAGTCTAGCTCAGAGACTCAAATTACTAGAAAGCTGTAATTTGGCATGAATGTACATATTAGTCACGCCAACAAAGTGGTAAAATAAAATTTTGAAAAATATTTTTTTTTAATGCACCTCCCCTACACGTAACGTGGGGATGTCTTTTTTTTTCTTGCCTACCCCATAGTGTGGGGTGTCGTTGGAATTTTTCAATTAAGGGATCCGTTTATGAAATATTAAGCTTTAAAGCGCTATTTTTTGTTAGAGTCAAGTGTCCCCCCCCCCCCCTACAGCCAAAACTACAAGTACTAAAAATCTGAAAAAAATTTCAACGAAAGCGCATATAACGAATTTTAAAGGAAAACTATCACGGCTAAGTAGACACGATTAGTTCCTGAGATACAGGCGATTAACGGGTTTATACCTACTAAAAATCATCTAAGACAGCGCCAAATAACTTTAAATAGAAAATTGTTTCATACATGTTGATTTTTGAGATAGTTTTTTGTGTTTGTCGTTACGGCTTCGGAACCCTACACTGAGCATGGTCCGACATGCTCTTGCCCGGTTTTCTCCCTATATCTCACTCGTAATATTTTTGGCATGTTTTCCTGCTGAAGTACGCATGATATTTGAATTTATATTTAATTTAATATTTATACCTTTAAGTATATATAATGCTAGACTAATACTGGACTAATAATATTGTAGTATGAAAATATGGTAAAAATGTCTGACTGACTGCTGAGTTTCTTACGGCGTTTCTTCTCAGCAGTGGTCTCCTCTTGGGAAGCGCTGGTAAATTCTTGGCGTGTAAAAGTGCCCACGCGGCGTACTTACTGAATAAATGTCTTTTATCTTTTATATTTTTATCTGTGTAGGTTAGGTATGCTCAGATCTTTCAAACTACGCAACGGATTTTAATGCATCAATAGAGAGTGATTCAAGGGGAAGTCTTTATCACTACATAGTATAAAACAAAGTCGCTTCTCGCTGTCTGTCCCTATGTATGCTTAGATCTTTAAAACTACGCAACGGATTTTGATGCGGTTTTTTTTAGTAGTTAGAGTGATTCAAGAGGAAGGTTTTTATGTATAAAAATTATGGTTTTATGTACGTGTGTTATAGAAAACTCAAATAAACCGAAGCGAAGCGAGGGCGGGTCGCTAGTCTACAATAAATTCTGAATCGTCGTACAAATAACGTCTATATTATCTGTTTTGATCGATAGACGCAAACGCATTCGTTACGCACTGGCCACCTTATAGCCGTTTAATTCCGAGATGAGTAAAGTTAGTTCCAAATACGAATTTAATGGAGTTGTGAGATGATCTTAAGTACAGTCACCAGGATTGTGCTCAAAACTACCAGAAACGCTTTTATGCCGAAAGAGGCAGTGTCTACTACGAGTAATATGGATGTGTCAGATATTTTTCCCGCCTTCAAATAAAAGGAGGAGGGTTTCAATTCGTCTGTACTTTACTCTTTGTGTGTTTGTTACTCGATTTCTCGGCCACTTGGGGACAGATTTTGAATTATTATTTTTTGTTTGATGGAGTATACCTACTTTCAAGGAGGTTGTTTTGTCACCAAGTCCTGAATCTGACGATAAAAGGATTCATAAGGAATTGAGAGAACTTCTCAAATCAGGTATTAGGTAGCTAGGTTTGGGTATATTCGGTAACAAGTCCAGTAGGTATTTAAATTTAGAAAGTATAATTGGAAGAAGTGGAACTGATGAAAAAGATCACAGATCGTCTCCCGAACTCCAGAATGGTGCCGGAATTCAAAGGTGGCAATAAGAAAATAATATCTGGTTTAAGACTGTTAAGCGACTATGACAAAGCGTAATTTGAACAGTAAAGTTATCATCGAGTTTGATTGATTGATTGATTGATTGATTATTTTATTGATAAATATAAATTTACACGTCATTTTACAGTACATAAGTAGTTATTAGAAATTTATACATTTGTTATTAGCAACTGAGCATATGTCAGAAAGTGACAAATGCTTATTCGACATGGGTGTCGACTCCGCTTAGCAGTTTTGGTTTATGACCTATTGTGATACCGTTCTGATTGAATTCAATCAAGTGACATCCAGTCTCCGGCTTCAAACGGTACCGGCTGAAACCGGTTTCCATCCAGTTCCATGCAACCCTATCGTAAACATGGATGAATATACAACATAATAAAACCCGCTTTTTATTTACTTCTTATTGTATGTAATACTCATTGTTTTTTATAATGCTAGATTAAGTTTTATAATTGTATACTTATTTAAAAAACGTCTGACTGTTGAGTTTCTTGCGGCGTTTCTCCTCAGCAGTGGTCTCTTGCCAATCGCTGGTAGATTGTTGACGTGTAAAAGTGTCCGTGCGGCCTACTTACTGAATAAACATATTTTTTTTATTTTTTTAACAATGTTTTTATTTCGTGCTACCCCGTTTTGAAAAAACACATTATGAATTTTTGAAAACAGTGGAGGCACTCCAGAAATTTCCATTTCGAATTCGCTATTCACACTAAAGAAGAAATTGGATTAACACGCGTCCTGATGGATACAAAAAAAGTATTCGATAATTAACAATCCTACTAATATTATAAATGCGAAAGTTTGTGTGTATGTGCATGTTTCTTACTTCAACGCTGCAAAACGGCTGGACGGGTTTGGATGAAATTTGGACTACATATTATACCGGAAATTGTAAAAGTTCCCGATCGAATAACGATAATCGAAATCTACGCGGACAGAAGCTAGTTAACAGTAATACCGTAAACTAGTGTGTAGAATTGCAGTTGCAATGCCGACCTTTGAGAAAAGAGTATGCTCGTATTACTCATCTCTTGGTTGCTGTTAATTAGAGTGTTCAGTATTTCATATATTTCTTGCTAGATCCGCAGATTGCAGACAGCAAACAACATGCATGTATTCTGGTTCGCAGCAATCGATATAAATATCGATGCTGACGTCAGAACTGACAGTATCGATGGCGGTAATGCGTAAAACTGTTTGCATTGCAGACATTTTCATTAGGTATAGCTAGTTGGGCCGGTTCCCAAGATAACATTAACACGTTAACAGACAGACAAAATGATTTAATTCCCTCGTAACTACTGCAGTGTCAAACAGGTGGACAGCAATATTCAAAAAGATATTATACTTCTAGCTTCTACCTCGACTTCTTCCGCGTAGTTTTCTATTATCGTAATTGCCTTTTTTCGCCCTTCCTGCTCTTTAGTCGCATTTTCACTTGCTCCATTTTAAAACACCATAGCCGCCACCCCATCAAAGTGAAGGAAAGAATCAAAAACAACAAAAAACATGTCTAAAAACCACCGCCAAAAAACCTGCTTTCTAATTAAAAAAACCGCATCCAAATCGGTTCATCCGTTTAAGAGCTATGGTGCCACAGACAGACACACACACTTACACGTCAAACTTATAACTCCCCTCTTTTACGTCGGGGGTTAAAAACCAGGTTAATCCCAGCGACGGTAACGCTCGCAAATCTTTCCTGTACCCTGCTAGCGAGTCGAATGCTCTGTTCCTTTCCTTGTACTCTATAAGAATACTTGCGAGGTCTGTGAGGGATACTTGCTAGCGAGTACGTTAATTGTAACTCATGGTAATGCTCCGAGCGAGCTTTTACGCAGAACCTGGTTAAGAAATATAATTAACCGGTATTTTCAAACCGTTCCCAAGCCCTTACGTGTTACCAGTAACACGGCAAAGGGTCTAATTTCCCTAGAACTCAGCGGCCGGAACATTAAAACGAAACAGTTAAATACAGTCACGCCATGTTTAATAGAGAAATTCCAACGCGTTACATTGCTTCCAAGGTTTCCAAAAGCATGTCGGAGCCCATTTGGACTGGTAATAAAACATTAAGGTACACGTTCTGGGGTGTTGTTCTCTCAAAAACAACGGACGGGCGGACGAACGAGCGACATCGCAGCGGCGAGTTTAAGTAGTCCCGTCAGAGCGAACAAAACACATTTTAGCGCGTGCATTTTCAATTAAGCAGCCTTATACGTTCAATCCGTCGGTAGAAACCATGCTGCTAAATTGAAAATATGTTTTGTTCGCACTGACGGGACTACTTAAACTCGCCGCTTGGACATTCACTCGTCCGTCCGTCCGACCGTCGCTGTTCAGAGAATCACTACCCTGGATTTGAATATAGAATACTTTTACAACCGTGTTGGTGGTGTTGTGAGTGAATGTCTGAAACAAATTCAAATTTAAATATTCGTTTACTACCCACTGGAAAATTCACGTGTAGGCTTATTTTGTTCAAACCAGGACGAAGCAAGGGCGGATCCCTAGTTGTATATATCTATGATCAAACAAGTTTGTGCGCGACCGTCCCGCTGGAGCACAAATGTTAGCGGGGAGGCGGGGACGAGGTAAAGGTAATAGCGGGGGTGGGCGGCATACATTTACAATGTAAGCCAAAATAATTGCATCAGTCTGGCATTCTGCCTAGACATATCGTCCCTTTACTTTCTCAACCTCGTATCTAAACGGATAGTTAGATAGGAAAAGTACTCATGTTCCCTAAAGAATAAAGACTACTTTTTTATCTAACTATTCGATCAGATACATGGTTGAGGAAGTAAAAGTACGATATGCAATGACTTTTAAATGGCGCGGTCAGTTGTGTATTTAAAGCTATTAATTAATTACAAAGAATGTAGTCAATATTAATAGCTTTCTAAGAATATACGTATAATATATAACATTTTCCTCTATATATATAATATATATATAGAGGAAAATGTTATAAGTTCATTGTTGTATCTGATTGTAATTGTCCTTTAGTCCCAATTCGTAGCTAGATTTGGTTAGCTGGTTTCGAAATGGGAAAAATAATCCTGATTCGAAGCTGGCTAAAGGATTCCCGTTCTATATCTGGCTACGAGACGGGAATTCTTTGGTCCCATCCTGGCTACCTAACCTGGCTACGAGTTGGGAAAAGCATTCCCATTTCATATCTGGCTACGAGACGGGAAAATGCATTTCCCAATTTGAAGCTGGCTACCAAACCTGGCTACGAGATGGGAAAAACATTCCCATTTCATATCTGGCTACGAAACGGGAAAATGCATTACCCAATTTGAAGCTGGCTACCAAACCTGGCTACGAGATGGGAAAATCATTCCCATTTCACATCTGGCTACGAGACGGGAAAATGCATTTCCCAATTTGAAGCTGGCTACCAAATCTGGCTACGAGATGGGACTAAAGGGTAATTGTAAATCCTAAATGGATGATCCGAATTTGATGTAGTGTTTTTTAATAGACAGCTAGGTAGTTTAACGTGGGTGGTTCTCAGGTGGATTTAATGCAAGTCGTTTGGTCCGTTTAAAAGATATCCTCTGAAAGACACTTATCTTCATTTATCTTCTATCACTTATCTTGGTGACACTAATTAAGTAATTGTAACAAACCATGTATACCCAACTTCCATACACAATAAAATTTATGATTTATGATTTATGAAGAATGGATCGGGTCGTAATCATTATGTCCGGGAAGTGACTTCGTTTTATGCTATGTAGTGATTGTAAACGTTACGATACCTCTCATTTACTTGACAGTACAAACACAATACGATTACACTTCAAAAGCAATATTGTTTCACCTAATAGAATAGAGAGCCTGTCTCCAAACTTACCAGGACTTCATCAAACCGAGAAGATTCATCGCTCTCTGGCCTCGACTTAACAACAAGATAAAAATAAACCCCAGCCAGACACATGTTATGTACCAGTTAACCTTTAAATACAAGATGATAAAATGGACTGGGATCCCAGCAGTCGGAAATAGTCAGAATTGAGTTCTTATCTTGTCGGTGGCTACTATCAGGCAAGATTGTGAACGAATGTTTATTTATATTACATAAAAACTGTATATACAAGTGTTGCTCTTTTAGTATGTTAAAAGCTTCCTAAAATTACATGCGTAAACGTCTAACAGTGTCGTGGGAAGCGTATTACGCACCTTAAATCCAACAGTGACACTAAATTACAAAAATGCTATTTGAATAGTGTTATTATTGCTGTTAATAAGAATTAACTTTTGTAAGAGTTGTGTCTCAGCTCTCATACATGACAGCTATATCTTACTTACGAGTGTTCCTATTTTAAATATCGGGCCATAGAGGCGAAGTGGAGAGGGGAACCAAGCGGTTCCCACGGAAGACCAGTGCTGGCTTTACGGCTAGCGAATGCTGAGTTGGGACCGTTTCGCAACTGTTTCTCAGTGTCTTATTTTTTGTATCTATGTACCTAATGTGGTTTTGTATTGTTGCAAATAAATGTCTCTTTATCTTTATCTGTATCAAACTTCACAGTACTTTACATCGTTACGAGAAATATATTGCAGCAAGTTTCAGAAGTAGGATTTGTTTTTAGTCCCAAATCAGAAGTGGGGTTACGTTAAAAACAAACACGCGAGCCTAGCATGTTACTATTATGTCATTATTATCCTTGTTACGTCAGTAAAGTCATAGTTACCGTATTTATTTAATCGGTGTCCAGTCTTTTCGCCGAACATTTTTGTCCGAATTTCACTTGCCAACAAACTTTTCGCCGATGATTGACTTTGACAACTAACTATTGCCAATTTTGTTTCATGACATAGTTTCATTTGGTCGAATTATTTGAAAGTCGATTATTATAATGATTTAAAACTTTTGGGATATCTATTATTTGCCAAATCTTTCATTAGGCCAAAAAACCATTAGGTACACGAATAATGTTTCGTCAATGCAACAGTTCCCTTTGTTATATGTATAGTAACTGAAATCTCACATGTGACAGGGTCCAGTTAGTTGCGACAACGAGCGAAGCGAGGAGGAGTGTGTTAGGCTAACAGTGACCAAACAGCGCACGAAGCCGAGCGAGCGAAGCGATCGTGCCGCGGCCCGCGGCAGCGACCGGCGGCGAGTGCCAGAATCAACTTTTTCAATATTTGTAAAATACATTCCAAAACAAAGTCCAGGGAAAAATATTCTATTAAAAAGATAAATTGTTACAGAAGTTAGTTACTATTTGAAAGGTGGCATTTTAAAAAACGGCTTCAAAAAAAAACCAAACATTCAGTTGCGAATCGAGAGGTTGGGAAATAAAACGATGTATTTTGATCATTCGGACACATGATCATTCGGTGAAATGAAATTCTGCGACTAATTGGTTGGGAAGTGATAATCGGACATTAAAATTTCTGCTATAAATAAGAGAACCTTATTAATCCAATAGACGATACAAAAGTGCCAAGGTCGAACTTTAATGGGATCGTAAAGATTATTCCGTCGTACGAAAGTAATAAATGACGTCAGTACTTTTCATAACAAGACATGGCCCAGCCAGACTATTACTCTCTCAGGAAAAAAGACGTATCTAAGTACACAATCACTATTAAAATTATAGCTTATTTATAAACATCGGGCCATAGAGGCGACGTGGAGGCGATCAAACTTCACAGTACTTTACGTCGTTACGAGAAATATATCGCAGCAAGTTTCAGAAGTGGGATTTGTTTTTAGTCCCAAATCAGAAGTGGGATTATGGTAAAAACAAACACGCGAGCCTAGCATGTTATTTTTATGTCATTATTATCCTTGTTAAGCCAGTAAAGTACAAATGAGCGGAGATAGCAAATGAAACGAGCAACGGAATAATAAAATTCGCCTAGCGGTCACGAGGTCGATAACGGCTATATACGCTTTGACAGTAATTTCACAACTGCCCGCAAGTCGGACGCAGGTAAAAACTACGTATGCATAGCTATAACTATGCACCTATCTTCGTCCCTCGTACTCACTATGTGCGGCTTTAATTGTCATAAACAAGGTAGGTAAGTACATCAAGTAAGTAGCTATATATAGCTATGAGGCAGGTACAAACATAGGTAAGTCGGTTTTTTTTTCATTTTTTATTACTGGGAGAATCGACTTTTTGTTGTTGTTATTCTGTCCCGTAACCCAGGAGACATCAGTGATAGAGTTTGTTAGAAAAAAATATATAATTTATACTTCTAGCACACTCAGGAGAAAGACCAAAAAAGGTTTGTAAGTGCTAATAAAACTGTTTTTTAGTGGAATTATATCCTTTGAAATCATAGTTTTTATGAGTGACCCAGGAGACGTCACCATGGCAACGAGCTACAAAGAAAAATTAATTCACCCTACTACCACTCTACTATTTGGTAAAGCTTTTTTTACAGCCAAAGGTTTAAGGGAAAGCCAGCGTCTGACGTCTACACACCGTATTTAGATAAATCTTATTTATCCAATAGACGAAACAAAAGCGCCAAGGTCGAACTTTAATGGGATCGTAAAGATTATTTCGTCGCAGGAAAGTAATAAATGACGACAGTACTTATAATAACAAGACATGGCGAAGACTACTACTCTCTCAGGAAAAAAGACGTAAGTACAAAATTGCAACCTTATAGCTTATAGCATAGGGATATGTGTCGTTTTATTGCACCGGCAACTTTTTAACTATAATTTAGTAATTATTCTAGAAGTCACATTTGCATACAAAATGAACCCAAAAATTATACGTAATTATAGAGATAATTTCGTTTTCAATGTGCCACAATCAAATGTCGATCGAGTCATTTATTTTATTAGGGTTCCGCACGCAAACTGTCAAAGTCATGGGTCTCTAAGTCGCAAGCTGAATTAGCAACAGACCTAAAATTTGGTTATATTGTAGAAGTTTGACTTAAGACTGCGCCGAGCGTACGCCGGATGTACAGTGGCGCCCTTCTTACTATTATTGTGTTTTCTATTAAACTAAAGTATTTTCTTGAAATTGGTCAGTAGGTTTATGTACTACAAATAGAAACAGAACTTATAGGGTATATCACATAGTTTAATAACAATTCACCTTCGAGTTATCAACTTAACGGAAAAAGTGGCCACCTTTTCCCGTTAAGCTGACTACTCAAAGGGTAATTGTTATTAAAGTTTGTTGCGTATCCCATAAATTGTATTTCTACTTGTGCTACAAAAACGTATCGTCTGATTGCAAGGAAATTCTTTAATTAATTAGAAAACACAATAATAGTAATGAGGGCGCCACTGGACGCCCGACGTTTGCTCGGTGCAGTCTTATACCACAGACATGAAGTACCTCGATGATCCCATACATGAAAAGGGAGCTAGATAATATTTCCCTAAATATGGGTGTCATAATAGAGCTTTTTAAGTAGGAAGGGTGACGGCACCATTGATGGACACTTAGCTGACGGGCACCAGTAATGGACACTAATTCTATATCCTCCTAATTTGCCTGTGGGAGCAATAAAATATGTCATATCATATGGCTCTTTTGCATGCAACTGAGAGTAAAAACAGCCTTTCAAAGGTATTATTCATTGCGGACTTCAGTCTTAATTCAAATTTCGTACGGTCCTAAATTGATTGTTGGGAAACAAAAGATCCAACCTTATCTTCTGCAAAATAAGAATCAAGTGTTCATTATTGGTGTCTTGTCCATTACTGGTTACATCACCCTGCAGTATAAATGTATTATATTTACACTTGTTACTGTATCTATATTTAATTTATTTAAGTATGTTACGTGTTTCTCACAGCCTTTGGTCTTTGGGGACATCATTATAACGATTCGTAATTATGTCTGAAGTAAGCCTTTAAAAAAAAAAGATAAAAGACATTTATTCAGTAAGTAGGCCGTACGGGCACTTTTACACGTCAAGAATCTACCAGCGCTTCCCAAGAGGAGACACTGCTGAGAAGAAACGCCGCAAGAAACTGAGCAGTCAGTCATTTTTTAAACATATTACAATGATACTACTTAATCTAGCATTATATAAAGCAATAAATATTAAATACAATATGATATCAAATAACATGCGTAGATCAGCAGGAAAACATGCCAAAAATCTTACGTGAGAGATACAGGAAGAAAAAGGATAAGAAAAAAAAACTAAAACCCACCTACTTATATTTGTTTATAACTTATAACACGGTAATTATTTATTAATAATGTAATTTGTGCTGGGATTTATAGTTTCAATAAATAAAAACAATTTACAGCGAATAGCAAAAACGTTCTCTAAAACCGATTGCAAATGTCACCGGTGCGGAATAAATACTACTTAAAGATATAAATACGCAAGATACAGTCGACCAAAAATGTGATCTACATAAACGGTTGAAGTTCATTCGCACGTCATGACACGTTTGATTTTCCCTTGCAATAATATTATGACAGTGACAAGTGTCCACCTTCGCGATAATTAGGTCTCACAGAAACTTTTGTCAAAACTAGTAGGCCACTGTCTTGGCCGACCGTACAATAACCCCTGGTTAACCAATTCTCCAACGCGATAAAGAATAACTGTGTGCAAAATAGACTAAGCAATAGGCTAAGTAAAGTTTTTGGAAGATATGTATATTATATTATATTTATTTTCGATAGTCGTCATCCTAAAGATCAAGAAAATGCGGCTCTTTTATTTTTATTTCCTCTAATATTTTAGAAATATTTTTTTTAGTTATGAAGTTGACATTTGTACACTTTAATGACCGACTAGCTTGTTGCCTTCGTACTTAATGAAAAAGAAAAAAAAACACTTCTATATCTGTCATTGTCAAATCAAATCAAAGTAAACAAACGATTCAATACAACGGCTCTTTTCTGTTTGCTTGTGTTTCATGTGATCAGTGTTTTTAGAAATATCAGAAGTGGATAAGGGGTCAAATTTATCATATACAAGCTGATGCGCGCGACTTCGTCTACGCAGAAAAATAAAACATATATAGCCTATGTCACTCAGGGTGAATGTAGCTTTCCAATGGCGAAATAATTTTTGAAATCGGCTCAGTAGTTTTTGAGTTTATTAATTACAAACACACACACAAAAATACAAATCTTTCCTCTTTATAATATTAGTGTAGATAAATCGTTTTCCTCAAAAACATAAATTAACATAATAACTGACTCGTATTGAACCTCGATCGCTTAGGTATTTTGCAGTAGATTTTTGCCTTCTATTTTGTTATTCGCTAATATTTTTTGTCGCATTTTACCTCGAACGTATATTTTGCTGCAGGTTTTTACCTCGATCGCGTATTTTACCCTAGATTTTGGCCGCAATCGTTTATTTTGTTATTTTTAGTCACACTAGATTTGTGAGGGTCGTAGCAAGTGGAAAAAAGTGGTCTCTGGCTACCCCTCTGGGAAACAGGCGTGATGTAAGTATGTATGTAGTCACACTTTACCTAACCTAGAGGCCTCTGGCCATGTACAAATACTACTAACGTTAATGAATTAGGTAATTAATTTTCTATCGCTCAAAATGTACGGGATAATATTCTCGTGCGTTACGAAATTACGATAAATCACGTACAGTCAAGGAATATAATGCCTAGTCCACTTTGGACTATGTCAAAGTGACGTAATTAATCAAAACGTAAGAGACATCTTACGATCTTATTTACAGTGTCAATTTGACATAGTCCAAAGTGGACTAGGAATTAAATTCCTTGACTGTACGTGGTCGAGGGGGCCCAGACAAGATGCAAACTATCTACGCTAGTTAGCGTTTCTCTTCTTTAAGTTTTTCAACCAATCGCGTCACTGGTAGATGACGTGATTCCAAAAGTCACGTGATGTGCCAGTGACGCGATTGGTTTAAAAACTAAACGAATAGAAACTATAGTTAGCATATATAATGTATCTTGTCAGGGCCCTCAGCAGCTGTCATCCCATTTTTACCGATAGAATAGAAAAACGTTAGGAGCGTTTGCATCTAGGGCCCCTAATTGCATCTAAATGCAAGTACTTACTTTGAACGCGTTTTAACCGATGTATAGTCTATACTTTTAGGCATTTAAAAAAAATGTAAACAAAACAACTACGTGATATAGTTCGTCAGCCAATAGAAGCAGAGCACTGATACGTCATAGTTCGAAAAAACATTTTTGATTGGCTGTTTAACAATGTCACGTGGTCTGGAATGTTCACTTTTTTTTAAATAAGTACCTAAAAGTATAGACTATAGGTGGGAAGAGGTCCTAAGTTAAATGTTTTAAGGCTTTTTTGTGCGTGTTACGGGATAGTTTTGTAGCGAGTGAATTTATTAGGTATTATTATTAATTTTGATACAACACGATACGAAAAATCGTGTTTTAAAAAATAAACCTACAGAAGTATAATGCAAACAATAAGTAAATAACTTGTTAAATAGAACCGCGTTGCAAAGAAATTAATATCGCGATGAAAAACGACTATGACGTGATGAAGCACAAAAAAAAACATTTATTTAAATGTGTACCATGAAAAATACCTAATAGGTACGTTGCGAATTTTTATCTCATTTGAACGACGACGAGAATAAATGCTTCAACTAAAATCCCTTTTTTTCAATCGTGGTAAAACATGAATCGCGAGATAGCTATTGGGAATATTGGCTTTCGAAGTTTGGACGGTGTTCTATGTAAACTTGACAAATTAAATTTATACGGAGATATTGATCTAATACAATCTGCCCTCCTAAGGAAAAAAGGTACACCTACTTTATGAAGTATATTGCACTTCCAACCTTATTATAACCTTGGTTAGTTTAATATGGCTCTATGAATTAATTGCACTTGTGCCTTTTCTCCGTAGGAGGGCAGACATACCGAATATCATGGTAACAGGTAACCAATCACAATAAATGAAGATTAAAGAAAAACATGTTATTACAATATGTTAAATACATTACGAACTCGTGTCTAATATTGTTTTTAGTGGAAAATACCAAAATTCATTTTCGTGCAATAACCTATATAAGCTTTCATGATGTGTGTGAACCTAGCATATCAATTTCTGGAATCTCAAAAATTAAACACAGTTCTAGTAGCATCCCCAATAGTTCTACAGTTCTACATATTTATTTTCGATAGTTCAGCTTTTTTTTTCAGAAAAACGATTTTTTCAAAATGAGATGCTAACTTCGCGTTTCGCCTATTAGCATCTCAGCAGTTCTCGATGCCTGGGCCTTAAATACGTCAGAAAATGCATAGTTCTGTAGTCTAGAAAAATATGAGATGTTAACTTCGCATTCCGCCTATTAGCATCTCAGCAGTTCTCGTTGCCTAGGCCTCAAATACGTCAGATAATGCATAGTTCTGTGATCTGGAAACGATACAGCAAAAGTTCTGGCTAAAAAAACATAAAAATCTATAAATGGGATGAAATGCTAGAACATTTTAGATAGTTCCAGTTAGCTTTGAAAACATAATAATCTAGACTTGCACTGAGATGCTGCAACTTTTAAGAGAGTTCAGCCTAGCATCTCAGCGGTTCTCGATAGCTAGCCCACAAATACGTAAGAAACTGCACAGTTCTATGTTTTAGAGTCAAAACAGCCATAGTTCTGGTCAAAAAACCTAAAAATCTAGACTTGCACCGAGATGCTGCAACTTTTAAGAGAGTTCTGCCTAGCATCTCAGCGGTTCTCGGTAGCTAGCCCACAAATACGTAAGAAACTGCACAGTTCTATGTTTTAGAGTCAAAACAGCCATAGTTCTTGTCAAAAAACCTAAAAATCTAGACTTACACTGAGATGCTGCAACTTTTAAGAGAGTTCTGCCTAGCATCTCAGCGGATTTCAATAGCAAGCCTACCATTACGTATGAAACTCCGGAGTTCTATCGTCTGGAGTCAATACAGCGATAGTTCTAGCTTAAAAATCATAAAAATCTAGACTTACACTGAGATGCTGCAACTTTTTAGGGAGTTTTGCATAGCATCTCAGCTGATTTCAATAGCAAGCCTACCATTACGTATGAAACTCCGGAGTTCTATCGTCTGGAGTCAATATAGCGATAGTTCTAGCTTAAAAATCATAAAAATCTAGACTTACACTGAGATGCTGCAACTTTTTAGGGAGGTCTGCATAGCATCTCAGCTGATTTCAATAGCAAGCCTACCATTACGTATGAAACTCCGGAGTTCTATCGTCTGGAGTCAATATAGCGATAGTTCTAGCTTAAAAATCATAAAAATCTAGACTTACACTGAGATGCTACAACTTTTTAGGGAGTTCTGCATAGCATCTCAGCTGATTTCAATAGCCAGCCTTCCATTACGTATGAAACTCCGGAGTTCTATCGTCTGGAGTCAATACAGCGATAGTTCTAGCTTAAAAATCATAAAAATCTAGACTTACACTGAGATGCTGCAACTTGTTAGGGAGTTCTGCATAGCATCGCAGCGGTTTTCAATAGAAAACCTACCAATACGTATGAAACTGCACAGTTCTATGGCCTGGAGTCAATACAGCGATAGTTCTAGCTTAAAAATATATAATATCTTTAAACTGCAACAAAATTAAACTTCTAAGTCAACGCAATCAAAAGAAACAGCAATTTAAGCCGCATATATATATTTTTTTTTTATGGCATCGAGTAGACAAACGAGAACACAGGCCACCTGATCGTAAGTGGAAACTGTGACCCATAGACATTCGCAATCACAAGACTGCAATGCAATCCTAAGACTGCAAATGCGTTGCCAACCCTGAGGCTAAGATGGAATGCCTCTATGCTAGTCATTTCACCGGCTGTCTTATCCCCAAACCGGAACACAACAATGCGAACACTGCTGTTTGTTTGTTTGTTTGCATATGCCCGCAAGGGAATCAAAACCTAAATATTTCCAGTCGATCTAGAATCTTTTGGCTTAAAGCAATGTTTCATAGCACATACATCCTAAAATTCGTTTCAAGCGATTACCTATTACTCCTAAGATACAGTAAGTATCTTAGGAGTAATAATCGCTTGAAACGAATTTTAGAAAAGTTGCGATTTTTTTGACGCCGAGTATATAAAGGAAAAGTTCCGAAAACTTTAAATATCTTATTTTTATATTTTAAAATAAATGATATAAATGTTAATATAAAATAAAGGATTATTGAAACGATAAAGAGACATTTGTTTTTAACGAACGAAATAAAACAACATGGAACCATGTCTTACCACGTCCTCGTCGTTGGTTCCGGGTAACGCTAAGAGTAGGAAACTGTTGAAAGGTAATACGTAGGCATTCTCACGTTGGTAAGGTTGGTATTGCTGCGTTGACTTCAGAAAATTTTGGAAATCTTCATAATCCCGACTTGTCAAAAAATATACTCGTACCTACTCGTATCTGGCAACGCTGTACCAGCACCGAATATAAGTCTGTTGTTAAACATGTTATTTTATTTTAAAAACCGTCGGGATCCTACCTGTAAAGTACCTGGATCCGGAGATATGACGATATCAAAATGGCGGCCGCTATATTTTGAAAATTGCTAATAGGTCGGATTCTATGAACCATATAAATAAAATAAATAAATTAATAAATATCAGGGGACAATGTCACACCAATTGCCTATCTAATATACATAACGTGTCGGGTATCAAATGAATGGAAATTAAATGTTCTATAACACATAACATTAACTGCGTAATACAATTATAGAAATATTTTAAATAATATAAAAAATAAATCTATAAAAACTTTCATTTTTCGTTTACAGCCTCGGAAGTACACTACTTATATACCAAAATTATGTATAGCAGACATAACGAAAGATTAATCAGCGATCTAATAAAAGAAACCGGAACTCGATCGCACGAAAAATGTTTTAGTTACGCCGTTATTAGTAAGGCGCTCCCTCTAGTCCACACGGGTGTAGGGTGTTAGTTTCAACTAGTTTCAAGCGAGAAAGAACACGGGTGAATCACAAAATAGTTACTTTATAAAACTTACAAATAAGTGCAGTAACGAGAGATCTGCTCAGTTTTATGCGTATTTTTAGCTTTGCTATCGATAAAAGCTGAGATGCTGTGTAGAACTTAAAAAAAATATATACCTAATATTTCTACTAATGTCTAGACTTATATGTTTTTTATTCGGTGTCCTGCTGTTTGACCAAAAGTCATTTGACAAAATGACACTTGACAAACAACGTTTTACAAAAAAATGTTTCGTCACTTGATCATTTTACTAATAGTCATTTTACAAATGATTTACTTTTCCAAATGATCAACAGTTAAATTTACATTTTATAAATGATTAATTGATAAACTGAACATTAAACAACTGAGTTATCAGACAAAACTACTATTGGTCTAAAAACGTTTGGTACAATGTATTATTTGACAAGTGTTTTGTTTATTAATAAATCTAATAATATATATTGTATGGGTCAAATTAATACACATTATTTGGAAAATAATTATTTATTTAGGTATATATTAATACACTAGTGAAAGGAAAATAATATAAGTATTAGTTGATATCTAGTCATAATCATCATTCATAATTAGTTTTATCTTGCCTGTAATTTGTTTTAACTATCCAAAAATGCACAAAGACGAATCAGGGCAGAACCGATAAGGATAGGTTAGGTTAGAAGGCCAAGGCGGGAGCAAAGCTCCCGCCTTGGCCTTCGAGGTTGTTTTTTTTTCTGCCCAGAAATAGGGAAACTAATGTTGAATGCAACAAACATGAAATCATATCTTTTTATGAAATAACATTTTGCTAAATGACATTTGGACAAATGCTTAATTTGCGAAACATATTATTTGGTGAAATGGAAAAAGGTCAATTGACATTTTATTATTTAACACATTTACCATGTGTAGTGTTTGCTAATTGATCAATTGCTAAGTGAGTTTTTGTAAGATGATACTTTTGTCAAATGTCTCGTTTGCCAAATGATCATTTGGTGAAACGTTGTTTGTCAAATGAACATTTGTCAATAATTTTTTGGTCAAACATCAGTGAACCTTTTTATTCAGAACTTTTGCTATATCGACTCCAGACCATAGAACTGTTTACTTTTATACGTATATGTAGCGTTGCTATCGATAAAAGCTGAGATGCTATGTAGAACTTGAAAAAAAGTTACAGTATCTCAATTCGTGTCTAGATTTTCATGTTTTTTAACCAGAACTATTGCTGTTTTGGCTTCAGACCATAGAACTGTTCACTTTTATACGTATTTGAAGCGTTGCTATCGATAAAGGCTGAGATCCTATTTAGATATTTAAAAAAAGTTACAGTATCTCAATTCATGTCTAGATTTTCATGTATTCAAAGCTAGAACTATTGCTATATTGACTCCAGGCTATAGAACTGTGCAGATTCTTACGTTTTTGTAGGCTTGCTATCTAGAACCGCTAAGATGCTAGGCTGAACTCTCTAAAAAGTTGCAGCATATCAGTGTAAGTCTAGATTTTTAGGTTTTTTGACCAGAACTATGCCTGTTTTGACTCTAAAACATAGAACTGTGCAGTTTCTTACGTATTTGTAGGCTAGCTATCGAGAACCGCTGAGATGCTAGGCAGAACTCCCTTAAAAGTTGCAGCATCTCAGTGTAAGTCTAGATTTTTAGGTTTTTTGACCAGAACTATGCCTGTTTTGACTCTAAAACATAGAACTGTGCAGTTTCTTACGTATTTGTGGGCTAGCTATCGAGAACCGCTGAGATGCTAGGCTGAACTCTCTAAAAAGTTGCAGCATCTCAGTGTAAGTCTAGATTTTTAGATTTTTTGACCAGAACTATGGCTGTTTTGACTCTAAAACATAGAACTGTGCAGTTTCTTACGTATTTGTGGGCTAGCTATCGAGAACCGCTGAGATGCTAGGCTGAACTCTCTTAAAAGTTGCAGCATCTCAGTGCAAGTCTAGATTATTATGTTTTCAAAGCTAACTGGAACTTTCTAAAATGTTCTAGCATTTCATCCCATTTATAGATTTTTATGTTTTTTTAGCCAGAACTTTTGCTGTATCGTTTCCAGATCACAGAACTATGCATTATCTGACGTATTTGAGGCCTAGGCAACGAGAACTGCTGAGATGCTAATAGGCGGAATGCGAAGTTAACATCTCATATTTTTTTTTCCTTTTAAGGCTAGAACTATTGCCAGGTCGACTCTAGACTACAGAACTATGCATTTTCTGACGTATTTAAGGCCCAGGCATCGAGAACTGCTGAGATGCTAATAGGCGGAACGCGAAGTTAGCATCTCATTTTGAAAAAATCGTTTTTCTGAAAATAAAAGCTGAACTATCGAAAATAAATATGCAGAACTGTAGAACTATTGGGGATGCTACTAGAACTGTGTTTAATTTTTGAGATTCCAGAAATTGATATGCTAGGTTCACACACATGCTTTCATGGAATAATAAATTATCAAATGACATGTTTGACAGGCAGAGTGAACGTTAGTACCCAAAAGGCATTACCCGATTAATATTTTATTAGGTAATTGGATCGCTAGACGGTGATATGGAAAATACCATAGATTCGGTATAATACCGACATCTCTTGCTATAAATAGTCAAAAATAGTCAAGATCAATAAATAATAATTGTGTCGTTTTTAGAGTTTCGTACCCGATGCACCCTATTAATATGCCTACACTGTCCATCCGTCCGTCCGTCCGTCTTAACTTTAAAAAGCTATATCTTTTGAACAGTAAATAATACTTACATAGTGGGGTGGTTTTTTTTTTCAAAATAGGTATGTGTTATTACGTCGGATTTACTAACAAATAAAAATACTTAATTAAAGAAAGTAAAATAATAACAGTCTTGAGACACGTCTCTTTGGCAACATCTACCTATTTAGACCATGTTATAAGCGGGAAAAATTGCGCCTGGCGCTTTGGGAAACCTTGCGACTCTTAAAATTCAAGATCAGAAAACATGCGAATTGAAAATTCGTCACAGAAAAGAGAATAATCTAACAAGCCTAACTCGATTCGTTATTTACTATGAAAAAACTATCGTAAACTAGACCGATAATTGACTGCTGTCGATTACGACCAAACCAAATAATTTAAACGGACGATTACACTTCATACTAAACCAGATAATGTTGAATTGATAAAACTAATGCACACATTGATATCACGCAAATTATCTACACATTCAACCATCCACGTAAATGGCCGACACATGGGTCTGTACCCTCCCCATGAGTTACAAATTAGGTACTGCTCGCTCTGTCCCTCACAGTATTATTTAGAGTGCGAAGGACAGAGCATTTGACTCGATAGCGAGTACGGTAATGATCACTCCATCCGGCGAACTTAACCGGCTGTGACCGGGGCGTTATCAAAGCTGGTCAAATTGGATCAGCGGTAATAGTGTTAATTGGGTCAATTCCATTACAGCTCTTTTTGACAGCCATTATGAAGTGAGGTAATAAATAGTTCGTTTAGCCGGTGGTCACGGCCCAATTGTCATATAATTTTTTGTAAAAAAGAATATTATTTATCGTGTAGTAATTTGGTGCATATTTACCCTCCAAAATACCAAAGGTTGTTCTTTAAATCAGACCCTACTAATATTATAAAGAGGTGAATTTGTTGGTTTCTATGATGGGTTGGGTGTAATCTCTGGAACCAGTAAACCGATTTTAAAAATCTTTTTATAATTGGGTGCTTCGTTGGATGTATTCACTTTTTCACCTCATTGCATTGTAATAATATCCATCTTTGTAGTCGACTGTAGATTATCCATAACTAATATTGACGACCCGCTGGCCTAGTTGGTAGTGACCCTGCCCACGAAGCTAGCGGTCCTGGGTTCAAATCCCAGTAAGGGCACATATTAGTGTGATGAGCGCGAATATTTGTTCCTGAGTCATGAATGTTTTCTAAGTAGGTATTTAAGTATATGCTTCTCTATATAAGTATCGTTGTCTAGTATCCATAGTACAAGCCTAGAGCTTAGTTAGAGTCTAGGTCAATTGGTGTGACATTGTCCCCCTGATATTTATTATTTATTTATTTATTTATATGTATAGGCTATATTTTATTTCGGTAACCTAAGCGAAGAGAGGACTGGTCACTGAGTATCAGATAAAATTACAATTCATGTGATGATGTGATAAATGTGTAAATTGTAAGCAACACATTAAATTTCTGTTAAATTTCGATCTTAATTATTCTTGTCTTGGTTTACCGCTACATTTGACGACCAGATTACTCAAGCAATTGACTTGTACGGTAGATACAGTGGACAACAAAGATTCACTTTTGGACCGTATTACAATGCAGTAAGTGAAAAAGTGGATATATCTCTTTGTAGCCCTGTGTACAATGTATGGAAAATAAGGAGCTTGTTAGTTTTATTACTTGACAAAACGTTTCATAACATTACGTTACCTAACTAGGTATATCGAGGAGTGATTATTCGTATAACTAGTAAGACGAAACGATTCAGCAGGGCTAGATTTAGTGCATTCTACGATAGTAAATTATTGGAGACACCTAAATAATGCATATAAATAAGATAGGCTGCCGATTAAACGCATAAAAACGTGTGAATCTGTTTTTATCTCGACAGTCATTCAACTTTTGTAGAATGCAACTGACGCGTAGTAATAAGTTACATTGTAACAGAGATGCGCCCGCTCGGTCTACAAAGGGAGCGCTTCGATCTCGGTCAATCGGTGAAAGGAACTAGTTCGGTCTTTTAGTTTCTTCAGGTCCTTCAGCTCCGGAGCAATATTTTGAGATCTGAGCAAGACACGCTTTGAAATAGATACAATTTGTCTCGTTTACATTCATACGTTCAACAATTGCTACTGACCCAAAGGACCGAAGACCGATTAAGA
This sequence comes from Acleris laterana, assembly GCA_963966035.1. NCBI lineage: Eukaryota > Metazoa > Arthropoda > Insecta > Lepidoptera > Tortricidae > Acleris > Acleris laterana. The sequence continues at coordinate 2,474,225 of OZ014450.1, forward strand.
TGTTTACGAAGAACTAGTTCCTTTCGGTCTGTGACGGGAATTCATTCCTTTTAGTTCTTAGTTCCTGACCGACTCAAGCCTACATTGTAAAGTTACGCCCACACCAATGCTTAAGAAACGGTGTCGGTATGGAATCGCAGTGACGCGTCGTATCCGTACCGTTTTTGACGCATGCCCTCCACACCAATGCTTAAAAAACGGTGACGGTACGGAATCGCAGTGACAGGGATACGACGCGTCACTGCGTTTCCGTACCGTCGCCGTATTTTAAGCAGCGGTGTGTGGAGCATGTGTCAAAAACGGTACTGATACGACGCGTCACTGCGATTCCGTACCGTACCGTCGCCGTATTCTAAGCAGCGGTGTGGTCGCAGCTTTATACGTTCGTATTTACATTTCTTTCTCAGTAACCTTCAATAAACAGTTTTTTTTATGGCATAGAGAATTAACGCAAACTAACGCATCGTCAAATACATTCCTATGACGTAAATTTACCCGGACGCAGGATTCGTAGATAAAGACTGAAAATACTTGACAGAAGCGCGTGGAGCTAACCCCATGTGCCTCTGTTTAGTTCACCGGAGTAAATACTTTTTAACCGAACAACTGTCCTCGCGTGTGACATGTCACCCATGGAGTTGTTTCTCTAATAAGTTCAAGATGATTGTCTAAAACTCGGAGCAATACACGTTGTTAAAACAAGGAGTAAAGCTATTAATCTATATCATCACTACATAGTATAAAACAAAGTCGCTTCCCGCTGTCTGTCCCTATGTATGCTTAGATCTTAAAAACTACGCAACGGATTTTGATGCGGTTTTTTTTAATAGATAGAGGGATTCATGAGGAAGGTTTATATGTATAATATTTTTTTATTTTATGTACTGGTGTTACAGAAAACTCATATAAACCGAAGCGAAGCGAGGGCGGGTCGCTAGTAATCTATATAAATAAAAATAAATCACTAAATGTGTTGCTAAGCGCAAAACTCGAGAACGGCTGAACCGATTTGGCTGTTTTCTTTTTTGTTGTATTCATAATTTTCAGGATAAGGTAAGACAAAATTTAAAATTCCAACGGAAAGGTCAGATATTTGCAGCGGGGCGAAGCCGGTGGCGGGCAGCTGGTTAAGGAAAAACACGAAACTAGACGCGAGATCGAAAGTATTTAAGAGGATTGTGAAAATATGAAACGACGATCATATCGCGTAGGTGTCAAGCTAAACCTAAAATCAAGTCCGATTTCCACGATTTTTGAATATGCAAAACTAGGTTTCTCGGGTTTCCGTTTCCTTGTTTTTTGGTTCCATTATTCTCATGGAAAGGAAAACGAGCAGACTAAGTTTTACATAATACGTATCTACCTACAACATAATCAAAAACCGTGAAAGTCGAACAGGTTTAAGCGGACGGAAACGCATACGCATTTTGTCTGTAACTTTTTAGCTCCACAATCCTCTTAAATGCGAAAGTAAATTAGATCGCTATAATATAGGTATCACCCTAAAATAGAACTCGCTACATTTGCAAACTAAAATTACGATTCAACCTTTAACTCAGCCTTGAAGTGAAGTTGGGAGTTAAATATGGAAAGCCTTGGAAACCAAGGAAGTTAGGGCTGCTTGTATAATCTGTGGTCAGGGATCTTTTGGCATTTCGTGACCTTGACCTTTGAAACGCCTAATTAGGAGTCGTGGGCGCTGGAAGTGTTAATTGACCAATAAAATGGTCGGTTGAGCTTTTTTATGTGGAGAGAAGTAATTTATTCCAAATTGTACTATTAATAGAGAATAGAAAGTAGCGAAAGGTTTTTAAACGTAACAACCTTTAGTTACAAAATGTAGATATGAGAATAAAACTAAATGAAACAATGAAAGGATGATGGTCAGTTTGTATGGACACTGGCCTAAAAACCAATAATGACAAGCCATTATGTCCTTTGAAAGATTTTTTCATATTCTACAACTTTTTGTATGGCGGGAAATCCTAAATCTGAACATCGGGAGTATCGGGACGCCTACATAGACGACGTTAGAATAATCACTTGGAAAAACCGCGGTCTTTGCATGGCAATAACTTTTTTCACACAAAGATTTCGAACCACCAGTCATAGTAATAGTTTTACAACTTAGAATTACCTATTCGGGGACATATCGCTTGTCCTTATTGGTCATTAGGCCAATTAGTCCTTTGAAACTTAACGTATTTGGCAACGACCTAAATATGAACTTTATTTTTAATCCTATAAACATTATAAATGCGAATGTTTGTGTGTTTGTTTGTTGCTCCTTCAGGCTGCAACCGCTCGACGCACTTAGATTAACACATAGGCTACATTTCATCCCGGTTTTATTTTAAGTTTCCGCGGGAATAAGGATAATCGAAATCAATGCGGACGAAGTCGCGGGCAAAACCTAGTGAGGACGCAAATTCTAATAATAGAGTAGCGTAGTAAGATAGGTATAGCTTTATTTAATTATAGTACAACAATTATGAATGTAATAAGGAAAGATGTATAAGAAACTCACAAACAGGAAAAAAAACGGTTTTTATTTAGCATTACAACTTTTATGAAAGAGACAGATGTTGCCAGAGTGTAAAATAGAACAATGTACAAATTGTTGTATTAAGATGCATTATTTACGATAAAAAACAGATCAAACCAAAAAAGATGCATTTTTAAGAAACAAAACTGATTACTACATGACATGTATTTTTATCGAAAAATATGAATAAATGAGTATGAGTATGAGTATGAGTACTAAAAAGAAAATCAAAGAATAATTGACATTAGGAAAATAATGTCTTGCCACCATTAGAAACAAAATTTCGCAAAGTTATACTTTTATGAAATTCTACAATCAAATGTATGTACCGTCAACCAATTTGAATCCTAGGGCACTATGGAACTATGTCATAGTGATGTAATAATTCAAATAGCAATAGACTTCTTAAGAATTGAATTAAAACGTCATTTTGACATAGTTCCATAGTGGCTTAGGATTCAAATTGTCACCAGCAAACATTTCTATCCAATATTGGGACATGTACAGTACCCCACCGAAAATGTTAAGCACTTTAGTGCACTGTCATAATAAACTTCAAACTGAACATCAAATGACAAGTATGACAGTAACAATGGCAGTCACAATGACAAGGTTCTAAGTATAGTTAACTAAATGAGATGTATCCAATTTTACATCTTATTACATTTTAATTAGGTTCCAAAGTGGATACATCTCTTTGTAGTCCAGTTCTAGTTAAGAAGTTCTCTGGCTAAGATCGGACCAATATATAATTAAAATTGATTTATTTGGTTAATCAAATCTAAATGTAGTAAACAATAAATCCTTTAATCAGTTTAATATGATTATTCTATATCATGAGTCACTTGATACCAAACCTAGATTTGAAGGTTTTACCTTTTACCTAAAGATAATGCTATCTTTAGGCAAAATATATATCTCATTTTTACTTAGTGTATTTATAAATATTTTTTTATGTTTGTTGTTTAGAATAAATTATTCTTACTATTGAAAATTAAATTATTTATCTTTGTCTGTATTTTTACCATATAAATTATCATTATCACACCCTTCAGTTTAACTACATAAGGTCTCAGATATTTTTATAACAGATATGCCCTTTTTACTACTGATGCAGACTTGCAGTATGCTAGTAATTGATAACAGTTTATATAAACACAGATAACATTAGCAATCTTTGGTGTATATTTCCTATCTGTACTTAGAAATAGTAAATAGTTTAGTTGTTTCTCAGAAATAATAACAGAGTCATTTATTTAAAATGACTTTTCCAATCATCCTAATATAACACACACTTAATAAAGCATTTTATTAAACTAAATTGATTAGTGGAATATAATGAACACATGTCCATTATGAAAAATGGATTAGGTACAAAGAATTTTTTAAGTTACTGCCATGTTTATAGTACGTTTTATATCTATTAAAACCCTCAACAGTAACCCTCAAAGTTAGTTATCATTTTGTATTTATATTAAAATATTTATGTATGAAAAATGTTTTACTTTTGTTTGAATTCAGTACAGATTAACAAACAGTGTAAAGCCAAAAAGAGGTTTGAGTTGTTTTTTGAAAATGGCAATTATTTATTTAAAATTAAGGTATAATACTCACAGCAAAAATGGTGTTCTGCAGTCCAAATGGGATGGGAGTGAGTCTTGCAAAAAAGACTATCTTGAAGGCTTGTGGGCCGGAAATGACCTTGAGCAGGGCCCGTGCCGTCTCATTCTTCAGGAGCCTGTCCAGGGGCAGGTAGCTCTTCAACGCTCTAAGCGTAAAATGCGCCACCGCCACCCCGAAGTTCGCACTCACCAACACTGTCCCCAACCCCTTCAAAATCCCAAACAAATACCCACTAGTTATAATCAACACCAAATACCCCACAGTCACTGGGAAACTCACTATCAAAAACAATCCCATAAACAACAAAAATATTATCCACGGATCCTGCAAGTCCACCCAGGACAGAATTGTCTGTAAATACTCTTGGAAGAAATAAAATATTAAAACCAAACACGTCATCAATACTGTGAATATTACTATGTTAAATAAGTAACTGTACGTAGTCCTATTGTTAATTTTTGCCCATAAACTTTTCTTTCTCGTCGCCGCCAGCGGGTCTGGCTGGCATTCCTCGACGTCCACGATTTCCATAGCGGTTTTGAATTGGAAATATAGCACTGGTTAAACAACGCGGCTTGAAACGTCCGGCTTTATTATTGCCATGGCCTACTTGGAACGACCCTCTGTTTTCACGTTCACGCGCGACAGCTAGCAAACGTAATAAGAAAAAATAAATTCGGGATAGCGATCGGATCGACTTTCTGCCTTGACTGGTTTCGCACTGACTTTGAAGTTTGACATTGACGCAAGTGAGACATAATTCAGTTTAGTCTAGTTTATCTTCAAGCCTTAACTTTTGTAGAGTAGTTGAGTAAAACACCTCTGAAAGTGCTGCTTAGTGCCACTAAAAGTATATTTCGTGTATTCTACATTGTATAAATTTGGTTAGACACTTCTGTAATACGATCATTCTTTAAAATATTACTTTATTTACTGAAGAATAATGTGTTGTTATATCATTGAACATGAATAGGTTCAATGCGCTAATACGGGTTCAACGGGTTCAATAAAGTGGCAACACCAAATTTGAGTGTCAGAATTTCCACGACAAATTTTGTTCGTGGCTAAACTTTCATGCTAAAAATCCTCTCAAAATAGTTTCATTTGCCTGATTCATTATAGGTCGCGTAGGCGACTTCTAGTGCATTAAACTTCATTTCATTGTTATTTCATAGGTTGCAACGGGATAATTTTGTTGGTGCTCAAAAAATAACCTAACCATGCCCCCTAAAAAAGTCAGTAGCGCTGGCGGTCCTGCTGCCAGCAAAAAGACTGAACAGAAGAAGAAAGAGAAAGTTATAGAGGTGAGTATATCTGTTTATTCTTTCATCGAGTAAGCTACACGAGTGTAAAGTAAACAAAACCTGTCGGTAGACGGTTTCCCACGTCTTGACCCTTAAAACTTACTTCTTAGGAACGCTATGAGTTTCTTAACAAGGCAGGTAAGCTGCCCATGTAGAGCTGAATTTGCAGGTATAGATTTAAACTATATTTCTCACCCTTTGTGTCATGGCCTGCTACCATATAAGTACATTTTGACATTTCATTCAATTACAAAGCATTATTATTGTCACTATATTATTTTTTCCCATTTTGTAGTATAAAATTGTAGTTGGATGTCTTGTCTTGTGCAGTGACGGGCCATTTCAATACACTTTGATCCCCGGGAATCTCCTTTGCAATTTCCTTTACAAATTCATTGTCACAAAGTGCAGGTTACTGATGATGTTCTTCCTTCAACATAAGAGTATTGTTTAATTTATATAAATTAAAGAACTTCCAACCACTCAATGTAGTACATAGCCACCGATGGGATTTAAATTTGATACCTTATGATCATGAGTCAACCCCCTCACTGGTGCTCCTAGTTGTATGTTAAAGTTCCATTCTTCCATTCTTTAAGATTTAGTGCACCTTTATATTGTATGTACATTCATTTTGTACGTACTTTGTAGCAGTGAGTGTTAAATCCTATGGTTTTGATGCACCTGCCTGTCAAACATTGTACCTAATTAAGAATTTGAATTTGTATATCATAAAACATTACAAATGTCACGTACATGTCGGGTTAAACCGCTTGTTTGTTAAATACTAACGTTGAATACTGTTTTGTTTGCAGGATAAAACATTTGGTATCAAGAACAAGAAAGGAGCAAAACAGCAGAAGTTTATTCAGCAGGTAACCCTAAAGGGCCGTTTAGATGAGCAACATTTTTACAGCAATGTTTGGCTGGCGACTTTGGGTGTCTCTAACATACAAAGTAAGAGTAAGACAGCAATGGTTGCCATCCACATTTGCTGTGAAAAGTTGATTGTGTACCAGCCTCTTTATATCCTATCTAAACATGACATGTATTAAGCATTAACACCCGTATTTATAGTCAAGAAAAGTAATTACTTGAGTAAAAGTAATGACTTGAGCAACGATTTTTATACGACTTGACACTACTAATACTCAAGTAATTACTTTTCTTCACTATAAATACGGGTGTTCGAGGATTGTAGACACTAGCTTTATGGTAAGAGAAACATTATCACATTTTGTATAGAAATTTTTAGCTTCAAAATCCTCTTAAGTACACAAATATTATACTGTAATGGTTTAAGCAAAAGGTAATTTTAAAAATATATTATTAATTATTTTTGTGTTTTGTATAATTTTTTGTCATTAGTATTTTATTTGACAAACTCAATGTACTTAATTTAGTATTTTTTGATATGCTACATACACAATTTATATTGTAAACTAATCTAAACTTAAATTTTGTGGTCACGGGTGCTTCATGCAGAAAAGTTATTATTATTAGAATAACTTATTTAAAAACAACTTCAAAATCAACCTAGAGTAAAATGTGAAAATTACAGGAAGTGCAAATACAACAAAAAATTTATCTACCTATGTTACCATCTATTCTATCTATATCTATTATTTATTTCTCTGTATGTAATATGCATATTTATAATGTTGTCTTAAATACCCATAGAACAAACCTAGAACTTAGTTTGGGACTAGGTTAATTGGTGTGACATTGTCCCTTGATATTTATTTATTTAATTTATTTATTGAACCATGTTTGTTTGCTGCAGGTAGAGAAACAAGTGAAAAGCGGTGGCATCCACCCGGCGAAGCCTATGGAAGATAAGAAAAAGGACAAAGAACAGAAACTAAAAGAACAGAAGGAGTTAGCGGCACTCTTCAAACCAGTGCAGACACAGAAGGTCGAGAAAGGTAATTGGTCATTATGCTCACCTGCGATGCGCTAGGACAAACGTTATTAGGGATTCCAAGGAACACCCGCTCAACTGATCACTTAAAGTTTCTCGTTTTTAACCTTAGCTACTTGATTAAAATCTACTCTTTTGTGAATCTTTTGCCCACAGGCACTGATCCCAAGTCAGTGGTATGTGCGTTCTTCAAGCAAGGCCAGTGCACCAAGGGAGACCGCTGCAAGTTCTCTCACGATCTCACCATCGAGAGGAAGGTCAGTTACTTGCGGATTGTCAGACCTCAGAGCTAACAGATATAGATTTATCAATTTTTCCACAACAAAAGTATCGCTATTACTGTTTTGTCAAAGAACAGATCCAAACTGAATATTTATAATACGAGGGCTGCTACTTAGGTAACCGGAATCCGGGATTCCAACATTTTTAAACGCTATATCTGACCTCCATGGTAAAATTTGAACTTTTTTTAATACTGGCCGCTATATATTTTTTTTCTTATGTACGCTAGTCTTTTGTTTTTGGCGGGTTTAAATTTTAATCTCGCTG
>OZ014450.1:2482366-2678138 GCA_963966035.1 Acleris laterana
GATTCGTTATTTACTATGAAAAAACTATCGTAAACTAGACCGATAATTGACTGCTGTCGATTACGACCAAACCAAATAATTTAAACGGACGATTACACTTCATACTAAACCAGATAATGTTGAATTGATAAAACTAATGCACACATTGATATCACGCAAATTATCTACACATTCAACCATCCACGTAAATGGCCGACACATGGGTCTGTACCCTCCCCATGAGTTACAAATTAGGTACTGCTCGCTCTGTCCCTCACAGTATTATTTAGAGTGCGAAGGACAGAGCATTTGACTCGATAGCGAGTACGGTAATGATCACTCCATCCGGCGAACTTAACCGGCTGTGACCGGGGCGTTATCAAAGCTGGTCAAATTGGATCAGCGGTAATAGTGTTAATTGGGTCAATTCCATTACAGCTCTTTTTGACAGCCATTATGAAGTGAGGTAATAAATAGTTCGTTTAGCCGGTGGTCACGGCCCAATTGTCATATAATTTTTTGTAAAAAAGAATATTATTTATCGTGTAGTAATTTGGTGCATATTTACCCTCCAAAATACCAAAGGTTGTTCTTTAAATCAGACCCTACTAATATTATAAAGAGGTGAATTTGTTGGTTTCTATGATGGGTTGGGTGTAATCTCTGGAACCAGTAAACCGATTTTAAAAATCTTTTTATAATTGGGTGCTTCGTTGGATGTATTCACTTTTTCACCTCATTGCATTGTAATAATATCCATCTTTGTAGTCGACTGTAGATTATCCATAACTAATATTGACGACCCGCTGGCCTAGTTGGTAGTGACCCTGCCCACGAAGCTAGCGGTCCTGGGTTCAAATCCCAGTAAGGGCACATATTAGTGTGATGAGCGCGAATATTTGTTCCTGAGTCATGAATGTTTTCTAAGTAGGTATTTAAGTATATGCTTCTCTATATAAGTATCGTTGTCTAGTATCCATAGTACAAGCCTAGAGCTTAGTTAGAGTCTAGGTCAATTGGTGTGACATTGTCCCCCTGATATTTATTATTTATTTATTTATTTATATGTATAGGCTATATTTTATTTCGGTAACCTAAGCGAAGAGAGGACTGGTCACTGAGTATCAGATAAAATTACAATTCATGTGATGATGTGATAAATGTGTAAATTGTAAGCAACACATTAAATTTCTGTTAAATTTCGATCTTAATTATTCTTGTCTTGGTTTACCGCTACATTTGACGACCAGATTACTCAAGCAATTGACTTGTACGGTAGATACAGTGGACAACAAAGATTCACTTTTGGACCGTATTACAATGCAGTAAGTGAAAAAGTGGATATATCTCTTTGTAGCCCTGTGTACAATGTATGGAAAATAAGGAGCTTGTTAGTTTTATTACTTGACAAAACGTTTCATAACATTACGTTACCTAACTAGGTATATCGAGGAGTGATTATTCGTATAACTAGTAAGACGAAACGATTCAGCAGGGCTAGATTTAGTGCATTCTACGATAGTAAATTATTGGAGACACCTAAATAATGCATATAAATAAGATAGGCTGCCGATTAAACGCATAAAAACGTGTGAATCTGTTTTTATCTCGACAGTCATTCAACTTTTGTAGAATGCAACTGACGCGTAGTAATAAGTTACATTGTAACAGAGATGCGCCCGCTCGGTCTACAAAGGGAGCGCTTCGATCTCGGTCAATCGGTGAAAGGAACTAGTTCGGTCTTTTAGTTTCTTCAGGTCCTTCAGCTCCGGAGCAATATTTTGAGATCTGAGCAAGACACGCTTTGAAATAGATACAATTTGTCTCGTTTACATTCATACGTTCAACAATTGCTACTGACCCAAAGGACCGAAGACCGATTAAGATGTTTACGAAGAACTAGTTCCTTTCGGTCTGTGACGGGAATTCATTCCTTTTAGTTCTTAGTTCCTGACCGACTCAAGCCTACATTGTAAAGTTACGCCCACACCAATGCTTAAGAAACGGTGTCGGTATGGAATCGCAGTGACGCGTCGTATCCGTACCGTTTTTGACGCATGCCCTCCACACCAATGCTTAAAAAACGGTGACGGTACGGAATCGCAGTGACAGGGATACGACGCGTCACTGCGTTTCCGTACCGTCGCCGTATTTTAAGCAGCGGTGTGTGGAGCATGTGTCAAAAACGGTACTGATACGACGCGTCACTGCGATTCCGTACCGTACCGTCGCCGTATTCTAAGCAGCGGTGTGGTCGCAGCTTTATACGTTCGTATTTACATTTCTTTCTCAGTAACCTTCAATAAACAGTTTTTTTTATGGCATAGAGAATTAACGCAAACTAACGCATCGTCAAATACATTCCTATGACGTAAATTTACCCGGACGCAGGATTCGTAGATAAAGACTGAAAATACTTGACAGAAGCGCGTGGAGCTAACCCCATGTGCCTCTGTTTAGTTCACCGGAGTAAATACTTTTTAACCGAACAACTGTCCTCGCGTGTGACATGTCACCCATGGAGTTGTTTCTCTAATAAGTTCAAGATGATTGTCTAAAACTCGGAGCAATACACGTTGTTAAAACAAGGAGTAAAGCTATTAATCTATATCATCACTACATAGTATAAAACAAAGTCGCTTCCCGCTGTCTGTCCCTATGTATGCTTAGATCTTAAAAACTACGCAACGGATTTTGATGCGGTTTTTTTTAATAGATAGAGGGATTCATGAGGAAGGTTTATATGTATAATATTTTTTTATTTTATGTACTGGTGTTACAGAAAACTCATATAAACCGAAGCGAAGCGAGGGCGGGTCGCTAGTAATCTATATAAATAAAAATAAATCACTAAATGTGTTGCTAAGCGCAAAACTCGAGAACGGCTGAACCGATTTGGCTGTTTTCTTTTTTGTTGTATTCATAATTTTCAGGATAAGGTAAGACAAAATTTAAAATTCCAACGGAAAGGTCAGATATTTGCAGCGGGGCGAAGCCGGTGGCGGGCAGCTGGTTAAGGAAAAACACGAAACTAGACGCGAGATCGAAAGTATTTAAGAGGATTGTGAAAATATGAAACGACGATCATATCGCGTAGGTGTCAAGCTAAACCTAAAATCAAGTCCGATTTCCACGATTTTTGAATATGCAAAACTAGGTTTCTCGGGTTTCCGTTTCCTTGTTTTTTGGTTCCATTATTCTCATGGAAAGGAAAACGAGCAGACTAAGTTTTACATAATACGTATCTACCTACAACATAATCAAAAACCGTGAAAGTCGAACAGGTTTAAGCGGACGGAAACGCATACGCATTTTGTCTGTAACTTTTTAGCTCCACAATCCTCTTAAATGCGAAAGTAAATTAGATCGCTATAATATAGGTATCACCCTAAAATAGAACTCGCTACATTTGCAAACTAAAATTACGATTCAACCTTTAACTCAGCCTTGAAGTGAAGTTGGGAGTTAAATATGGAAAGCCTTGGAAACCAAGGAAGTTAGGGCTGCTTGTATAATCTGTGGTCAGGGATCTTTTGGCATTTCGTGACCTTGACCTTTGAAACGCCTAATTAGGAGTCGTGGGCGCTGGAAGTGTTAATTGACCAATAAAATGGTCGGTTGAGCTTTTTTATGTGGAGAGAAGTAATTTATTCCAAATTGTACTATTAATAGAGAATAGAAAGTAGCGAAAGGTTTTTAAACGTAACAACCTTTAGTTACAAAATGTAGATATGAGAATAAAACTAAATGAAACAATGAAAGGATGATGGTCAGTTTGTATGGACACTGGCCTAAAAACCAATAATGACAAGCCATTATGTCCTTTGAAAGATTTTTTCATATTCTACAACTTTTTGTATGGCGGGAAATCCTAAATCTGAACATCGGGAGTATCGGGACGCCTACATAGACGACGTTAGAATAATCACTTGGAAAAACCGCGGTCTTTGCATGGCAATAACTTTTTTCACACAAAGATTTCGAACCACCAGTCATAGTAATAGTTTTACAACTTAGAATTACCTATTCGGGGACATATCGCTTGTCCTTATTGGTCATTAGGCCAATTAGTCCTTTGAAACTTAACGTATTTGGCAACGACCTAAATATGAACTTTATTTTTAATCCTATAAACATTATAAATGCGAATGTTTGTGTGTTTGTTTGTTGCTCCTTCAGGCTGCAACCGCTCGACGCACTTAGATTAACACATAGGCTACATTTCATCCCGGTTTTATTTTAAGTTTCCGCGGGAATAAGGATAATCGAAATCAATGCGGACGAAGTCGCGGGCAAAACCTAGTGAGGACGCAAATTCTAATAATAGAGTAGCGTAGTAAGATAGGTATAGCTTTATTTAATTATAGTACAACAATTATGAATGTAATAAGGAAAGATGTATAAGAAACTCACAAACAGGAAAAAAAACGGTTTTTATTTAGCATTACAACTTTTATGAAAGAGACAGATGTTGCCAGAGTGTAAAATAGAACAATGTACAAATTGTTGTATTAAGATGCATTATTTACGATAAAAAACAGATCAAACCAAAAAAGATGCATTTTTAAGAAACAAAACTGATTACTACATGACATGTATTTTTATCGAAAAATATGAATAAATGAGTATGAGTATGAGTATGAGTACTAAAAAGAAAATCAAAGAATAATTGACATTAGGAAAATAATGTCTTGCCACCATTAGAAACAAAATTTCGCAAAGTTATACTTTTATGAAATTCTACAATCAAATGTATGTACCGTCAACCAATTTGAATCCTAGGGCACTATGGAACTATGTCATAGTGATGTAATAATTCAAATAGCAATAGACTTCTTAAGAATTGAATTAAAACGTCATTTTGACATAGTTCCATAGTGGCTTAGGATTCAAATTGTCACCAGCAAACATTTCTATCCAATATTGGGACATGTACAGTACCCCACCGAAAATGTTAAGCACTTTAGTGCACTGTCATAATAAACTTCAAACTGAACATCAAATGACAAGTATGACAGTAACAATGGCAGTCACAATGACAAGGTTCTAAGTATAGTTAACTAAATGAGATGTATCCAATTTTACATCTTATTACATTTTAATTAGGTTCCAAAGTGGATACATCTCTTTGTAGTCCAGTTCTAGTTAAGAAGTTCTCTGGCTAAGATCGGACCAATATATAATTAAAATTGATTTATTTGGTTAATCAAATCTAAATGTAGTAAACAATAAATCCTTTAATCAGTTTAATATGATTATTCTATATCATGAGTCACTTGATACCAAACCTAGATTTGAAGGTTTTACCTTTTACCTAAAGATAATGCTATCTTTAGGCAAAATATATATCTCATTTTTACTTAGTGTATTTATAAATATTTTTTTATGTTTGTTGTTTAGAATAAATTATTCTTACTATTGAAAATTAAATTATTTATCTTTGTCTGTATTTTTACCATATAAATTATCATTATCACACCCTTCAGTTTAACTACATAAGGTCTCAGATATTTTTATAACAGATATGCCCTTTTTACTACTGATGCAGACTTGCAGTATGCTAGTAATTGATAACAGTTTATATAAACACAGATAACATTAGCAATCTTTGGTGTATATTTCCTATCTGTACTTAGAAATAGTAAATAGTTTAGTTGTTTCTCAGAAATAATAACAGAGTCATTTATTTAAAATGACTTTTCCAATCATCCTAATATAACACACACTTAATAAAGCATTTTATTAAACTAAATTGATTAGTGGAATATAATGAACACATGTCCATTATGAAAAATGGATTAGGTACAAAGAATTTTTTAAGTTACTGCCATGTTTATAGTACGTTTTATATCTATTAAAACCCTCAACAGTAACCCTCAAAGTTAGTTATCATTTTGTATTTATATTAAAATATTTATGTATGAAAAATGTTTTACTTTTGTTTGAATTCAGTACAGATTAACAAACAGTGTAAAGCCAAAAAGAGGTTTGAGTTGTTTTTTGAAAATGGCAATTATTTATTTAAAATTAAGGTATAATACTCACAGCAAAAATGGTGTTCTGCAGTCCAAATGGGATGGGAGTGAGTCTTGCAAAAAAGACTATCTTGAAGGCTTGTGGGCCGGAAATGACCTTGAGCAGGGCCCGTGCCGTCTCATTCTTCAGGAGCCTGTCCAGGGGCAGGTAGCTCTTCAACGCTCTAAGCGTAAAATGCGCCACCGCCACCCCGAAGTTCGCACTCACCAACACTGTCCCCAACCCCTTCAAAATCCCAAACAAATACCCACTAGTTATAATCAACACCAAATACCCCACAGTCACTGGGAAACTCACTATCAAAAACAATCCCATAAACAACAAAAATATTATCCACGGATCCTGCAAGTCCACCCAGGACAGAATTGTCTGTAAATACTCTTGGAAGAAATAAAATATTAAAACCAAACACGTCATCAATACTGTGAATATTACTATGTTAAATAAGTAACTGTACGTAGTCCTATTGTTAATTTTTGCCCATAAACTTTTCTTTCTCGTCGCCGCCAGCGGGTCTGGCTGGCATTCCTCGACGTCCACGATTTCCATAGCGGTTTTGAATTGGAAATATAGCACTGGTTAAACAACGCGGCTTGAAACGTCCGGCTTTATTATTGCCATGGCCTACTTGGAACGACCCTCTGTTTTCACGTTCACGCGCGACAGCTAGCAAACGTAATAAGAAAAAATAAATTCGGGATAGCGATCGGATCGACTTTCTGCCTTGACTGGTTTCGCACTGACTTTGAAGTTTGACATTGACGCAAGTGAGACATAATTCAGTTTAGTCTAGTTTATCTTCAAGCCTTAACTTTTGTAGAGTAGTTGAGTAAAACACCTCTGAAAGTGCTGCTTAGTGCCACTAAAAGTATATTTCGTGTATTCTACATTGTATAAATTTGGTTAGACACTTCTGTAATACGATCATTCTTTAAAATATTACTTTATTTACTGAAGAATAATGTGTTGTTATATCATTGAACATGAATAGGTTCAATGCGCTAATACGGGTTCAACGGGTTCAATAAAGTGGCAACACCAAATTTGAGTGTCAGAATTTCCACGACAAATTTTGTTCGTGGCTAAACTTTCATGCTAAAAATCCTCTCAAAATAGTTTCATTTGCCTGATTCATTATAGGTCGCGTAGGCGACTTCTAGTGCATTAAACTTCATTTCATTGTTATTTCATAGGTTGCAACGGGATAATTTTGTTGGTGCTCAAAAAATAACCTAACCATGCCCCCTAAAAAAGTCAGTAGCGCTGGCGGTCCTGCTGCCAGCAAAAAGACTGAACAGAAGAAGAAAGAGAAAGTTATAGAGGTGAGTATATCTGTTTATTCTTTCATCGAGTAAGCTACACGAGTGTAAAGTAAACAAAACCTGTCGGTAGACGGTTTCCCACGTCTTGACCCTTAAAACTTACTTCTTAGGAACGCTATGAGTTTCTTAACAAGGCAGGTAAGCTGCCCATGTAGAGCTGAATTTGCAGGTATAGATTTAAACTATATTTCTCACCCTTTGTGTCATGGCCTGCTACCATATAAGTACATTTTGACATTTCATTCAATTACAAAGCATTATTATTGTCACTATATTATTTTTTCCCATTTTGTAGTATAAAATTGTAGTTGGATGTCTTGTCTTGTGCAGTGACGGGCCATTTCAATACACTTTGATCCCCGGGAATCTCCTTTGCAATTTCCTTTACAAATTCATTGTCACAAAGTGCAGGTTACTGATGATGTTCTTCCTTCAACATAAGAGTATTGTTTAATTTATATAAATTAAAGAACTTCCAACCACTCAATGTAGTACATAGCCACCGATGGGATTTAAATTTGATACCTTATGATCATGAGTCAACCCCCTCACTGGTGCTCCTAGTTGTATGTTAAAGTTCCATTCTTCCATTCTTTAAGATTTAGTGCACCTTTATATTGTATGTACATTCATTTTGTACGTACTTTGTAGCAGTGAGTGTTAAATCCTATGGTTTTGATGCACCTGCCTGTCAAACATTGTACCTAATTAAGAATTTGAATTTGTATATCATAAAACATTACAAATGTCACGTACATGTCGGGTTAAACCGCTTGTTTGTTAAATACTAACGTTGAATACTGTTTTGTTTGCAGGATAAAACATTTGGTATCAAGAACAAGAAAGGAGCAAAACAGCAGAAGTTTATTCAGCAGGTAACCCTAAAGGGCCGTTTAGATGAGCAACATTTTTACAGCAATGTTTGGCTGGCGACTTTGGGTGTCTCTAACATACAAAGTAAGAGTAAGACAGCAATGGTTGCCATCCACATTTGCTGTGAAAAGTTGATTGTGTACCAGCCTCTTTATATCCTATCTAAACATGACATGTATTAAGCATTAACACCCGTATTTATAGTCAAGAAAAGTAATTACTTGAGTAAAAGTAATGACTTGAGCAACGATTTTTATACGACTTGACACTACTAATACTCAAGTAATTACTTTTCTTCACTATAAATACGGGTGTTCGAGGATTGTAGACACTAGCTTTATGGTAAGAGAAACATTATCACATTTTGTATAGAAATTTTTAGCTTCAAAATCCTCTTAAGTACACAAATATTATACTGTAATGGTTTAAGCAAAAGGTAATTTTAAAAATATATTATTAATTATTTTTGTGTTTTGTATAATTTTTTGTCATTAGTATTTTATTTGACAAACTCAATGTACTTAATTTAGTATTTTTTGATATGCTACATACACAATTTATATTGTAAACTAATCTAAACTTAAATTTTGTGGTCACGGGTGCTTCATGCAGAAAAGTTATTATTATTAGAATAACTTATTTAAAAACAACTTCAAAATCAACCTAGAGTAAAATGTGAAAATTACAGGAAGTGCAAATACAACAAAAAATTTATCTACCTATGTTACCATCTATTCTATCTATATCTATTATTTATTTCTCTGTATGTAATATGCATATTTATAATGTTGTCTTAAATACCCATAGAACAAACCTAGAACTTAGTTTGGGACTAGGTTAATTGGTGTGACATTGTCCCTTGATATTTATTTATTTAATTTATTTATTGAACCATGTTTGTTTGCTGCAGGTAGAGAAACAAGTGAAAAGCGGTGGCATCCACCCGGCGAAGCCTATGGAAGATAAGAAAAAGGACAAAGAACAGAAACTAAAAGAACAGAAGGAGTTAGCGGCACTCTTCAAACCAGTGCAGACACAGAAGGTCGAGAAAGGTAATTGGTCATTATGCTCACCTGCGATGCGCTAGGACAAACGTTATTAGGGATTCCAAGGAACACCCGCTCAACTGATCACTTAAAGTTTCTCGTTTTTAACCTTAGCTACTTGATTAAAATCTACTCTTTTGTGAATCTTTTGCCCACAGGCACTGATCCCAAGTCAGTGGTATGTGCGTTCTTCAAGCAAGGCCAGTGCACCAAGGGAGACCGCTGCAAGTTCTCTCACGATCTCACCATCGAGAGGAAGGTCAGTTACTTGCGGATTGTCAGACCTCAGAGCTAACAGATATAGATTTATCAATTTTTCCACAACAAAAGTATCGCTATTACTGTTTTGTCAAAGAACAGATCCAAACTGAATATTTATAATACGAGGGCTGCTACTTAGGTAACCGGAATCCGGGATTCCAACATTTTTAAACGCTATATCTGACCTCCATGGTAAAATTTGAACTTTTTTTAATACTGGCCGCTATATATTTTTTTTCTTATGTACGCTAGTCTTTTGTTTTTGGCGGGTTTAAATTTTAATCTCGCTGCAAGAATGGAACTCACTCGTGAAAATATTCGTGCTATGATTTATTACGATTTTCGGCGTGGTTTAACGCAACAACAGTGCATAGATCAACTAACTTCGACTTTTGGTGATGAAGCTCCATCCAAAACTACTGTGTATCACTGGTTTAGTGAGTTCAATCGTGGACGTAGTATGCTCAGGGACGAAGTTAAGGATGGTCGCCCGAAATCGGTCGTTGTACCACAAAATATTGAAGCTGTGCGAAAACTTATAATGCATGACCGTCATGTTACGTATCGCGAGATAGAGGCGACTATAGGCATATGTATGACGAGCATTAATAAGATATTACATGAACACTTAGCTGTGAAAAAAATTTGTTCGCGTTGGATCCCGCACAACTTAACTAAGGATCAAAAAGAGGCTCGCGTCGAATGGTGCAAGGAAATGTTGAAAAAATATAACCGTGGTGACTCAAAAGCTGTTTATAATATCTACACAGGTGACGAATCCTGGATCTATGCGTATGATCCCGAAACTAAACAACAATCAACGGTGTGGGTGTTTCAAAATGAGCCGAACCCTACGAAAGTAACTCGTGCAAAAAGCACCTAGAAGCAAATGGTGGCTTGCTTTTTTGGTATTAATGGCCATGTGGCTACAGTGCCCCTAGAGAATCGTAAAACGGTTAATTCGGAGTGGTACACGACCATTTGTTTGCCGGAAGTATTTGAAGAAATACGGAAAAACAACCAGCGACGGAGAATCATTCTGCACCATGATAACGCCAGCTGTCATACATCACGTGAAACGACTCGATTTTTGGAAGGTCAAAATATAGAATTAACGGGTCATCCACCTTACAGCCCTGATTTGGCACCCAATGATTTCTATTTATTTCCAAATGTAAAGAATAAATTACGTGGTCAACGATTTTCGACCCGTGAAGATGCCGTCGACGCGTTCAGACAGCACGTTTTGGAGATACCTCAGTCAGAGTGGAAAAAGTGCTTTATAAATTGGTTTCAACGTATGCAAAAGTGCATCGATTATCACGGAGAATACTTCGAAAAACAATAAAACCATATTTAGCCATGTACGTTTGTTTATTTTTTCTATTCCGGTTACATAAGTAGCAGCCCTCGTATTTGTATGATTAGTATGATTTTCTTATTTCTTTGATCCTCAATTTACACACTCACTGTACACAGACAGGGCAAGTAAGAGTGTGTCTATACTGCTCTTGTCTTGTCTAGTATCGCCGTGTTTGGACCGAGATTCTCAGCGAAAGATTCTTGACGAGTGTGTAGAGCTGGCATAATAGCTCTACATAATACTACCTCAAGCCTTTCTACAATTAATAGCTAATCCAGCCAGCCAGTAGCTAGTTAGCTGGTAGCGACGCTGGCTACGAAGCTAGCGGTCCTGGGTTTGATTCCCAGTATGGACAAATATTTATGTGTTGAGCGTGAGTATTTGTCTCGAGTCTTGGATGTTTTCTATGTATTTAAGTATTTATTTCTCTATATAAGTATTTATATTTTTGTCTAGATGGTACTACACACACTCTTCAAGCCTATAGTCTATGATAGGTATTTAAAAAAATGTAAACAATCCAAACCACGTGACGTGACATTGTTAAACAGCCAATCAAAACTGTTTTATCGAACTTTGACGTATCAGTGTTGTTCCACTTCTATTGCCTGACGAACTATATCACGTGCTTGTTTTGTTTACATTTTTTTACATACCTAAAAGTATAGACTATAGTATAGAGCTTAGTTCTGGAAACCTAGTGATGATAAAGGGTACAAGTTGACTTAACTCGTAGTATACTTAAACCCTTTTTCACTTGATCCTCAGAAGACATACTCTTTATCATTAGGACCACAGTCAATTGGTGTGAGATTGTCCCCTAATAATTATTTATTGAATCCTGTGTATTTACAGAACTTGTCCCGATCGTCCTGCTATATCCCTCATTGCCTATGGATTCTGTAGTCTGAAATAAATGCATTTTTTTTTTTTTTTTTTTTTTTTTATTGCCTCTTAATTATTTTTCTAATCTACTATTAAACTATTTTCAGGCGGAGAAGCGATCCCTATACGTGGACATGCGAGATGATGACACCATGGACAACTGGGACGAGGAGAAACTTAAGGAGGTTGTCGAGAAGAAGCACGCGGAGGGTGATAAGCAGAGACCTACCACGGACATTGTAAGTCTACCCCCATGTTATTATTATCAAGAGGTGGTAGTGTCTGTCATGTCAAAAAAAAACAATGAGATATTGTGGTATTACTAATCATAACTCGTTTTAGTCCCATTACGCTTCAGCCAGCTTGGCCTTATTTAAATATCCTTAAAGAAGTAATGTAAAATGCTTGACAGCCCTTGGACTACATCGTGATTGCTTTGAAAAAACCTAGTATCTCATATTTTGTCACGTACGATTTTAAACTTAAACGTGAAAAGCATTAAGTTGAAACTCATACATCTCGAAATATCAGATACGAGTTTTTTTCATAGTTAAGTCTGTTCCTATTCATTCTATCACTCATATAAACAAATCAATTTACCATTATTACTCCATATTCGCGTACTTTTGAAGGTTGCGCGTGGTCGTATTATTTATTTA
Source organism: Acleris laterana (assembly GCA_963966035.1). Taxonomy (NCBI): domain Eukaryota; kingdom Metazoa; phylum Arthropoda; class Insecta; order Lepidoptera; family Tortricidae; genus Acleris; species Acleris laterana. Next base: position 2,494,791 of record OZ014450.1, read on the forward strand.
TACACATAATCATTGTCTTCATGTTTATTCTAATCTTGTATTTTTTGATGAAAAGCACTTTCCGTGTAAATGCCATGACACTGACGGAAGCCTGTTATATAAATTTTATTTCTTGGAAATATATTTGACATGAAAATGTCGTGATGGTTGATAGATTTGATACAGCATTTGATTGATAAGAGAGGTTTTTATCTCTGTCGCACCCAACATAATAATATGAACTAATTAGAGGTAACACTATTCTCATCACTATTTCATCCTCTATCTAAAGACAACTACAGCCGTGTACTTGTTATTGTGATTGGCATTCTGAATAGGAACAGACTTTAGTAACGATATCTAGAATGGAATTTTTTATGAATTACGCTCGTTTTTTCCACCATTAACCGATGAAGTTGTCTATCTGTTCCCCACTTCCCGTCCTCAGCAACAATATACCGTTTCAGATCTGCAAGCACTTCCTGGAAGCGGTGGAGCGGTCCAAGTACGGGTGGTTCTGGGAGTGTCCATCCGGCGGGCGTTGCATCTACCGACACGCGCTGCCGCCCGGCTTCGTGCTGAAGCGAGACAAGAAGAAGATGGAGGAGAAGAAGAACGAGATCTCGCTCGTGGACCTCATCGAGCGCGAGCGGGCCGCGCTCGGGGCCAACCAGACCAAGATCACGCTGGAGACCTTCCTGGCCTGGAAGAAGAAGAAGATAAAGGAGAAACAGGTTAGTGTACGGCTTCCTGCTGAAGCGAGACAAGAAGATGGAGGAGAAGAAGAACGAGATCTCGCTCGTGGACCTCATCGAGCGCGAGCGGGCCGCGCTCGGGGCCAACCAGACCAAGATCACGCTGGAGACCTTCCTGGCCTGGAAGAAGAAGAAGATAAAGGAGAAACAGGTTAGTGTACGGCTTCCTGCTGAAGCGAGACAAGAAGATGGAGGAGAAGAAGAACGAGATCTCGCTCGTGGACCTCATCGAGCGCGAGCGGGCCGCGCTCGGGGCCAACCAGACCAAGATCACGCTGGAGACCTTCCTGGCCTGGAAGAAGAAGAAGATAAAGGAGAAACAGGTTAGTGTACGGCTTCCTGCTGAAGGGAGACAAGAAGATGGAGGAGAAGAAGAACGAGATCTCGCTCGTGGACCTCATCGAGCGCGAGCGGGCCGCGCTCGGGGCCAACCAGACCAAGATCACGCTGGAGACCTTCCTGGCCTGGAAGAAGAAGAAGATAAAGGAGAAACAGGTTAGTGTACGGCTTCGTGCTGAAGCGAGACAAGAAGATGGAGGAGAAGAAGAACGAGATCTCGCTCGTGGACCTCATCGAGTGCGAGCGGGCCGCGCTCGGGGCCAACCAGACCAAGATCACGCTGGAGACCTTCCTGGCCTGGAAGAAGAAGAAGATAAAGGAGAAACAGGTTAGTGTACGGCTTCGTGCTGGAGCGAGACAAGAAGATGGAGGAGAAGAAGAACGAGATCTCGCTCGTGGACCTCATCGAGCGCGAGCGGGCCGCGCTCGGGGCCAACCAGACCAAGATCACGCTGGAGACCTTCCTGGCCTGGAAGAAGAAGAAGATAAAGGAGAAACAGGTTAGTGTACGGCGTCGTGCTGGAGCGAGAAAAGAAGAAGATGGAGGAGAAGAACGAGATCTCGCTCGTGGACCTCATCGAGCGCGAGCGGGCCGCGCTCGGGGCCAACCAGACCAAGATCACGCTGGAGACCTTCCTGGCCTGGAAGAAGAAGAAGATAAAGGAGAAACAGGTTGGTGTACGGCTTCGTGCTGGAGCGAGACAAGAAGATGGAGGAGAAGAAGAACGAGATCTCGCTCGTGGACCTCATCGAGCGCGAGCGGGCCGCGCTCGGGGCCAACCAGACCAAGATCACGCTGGAGACCTTCCTGGCCTGGAAGAAGAAGAAGATAAAGGAGAAACAGGTTAGTGTACGGCTTCGCGCTGGAGCGAGACCAGAAGATGGAGGAGAAGAAGAACGAGATCTCGCTCGTGGACCTCATCGAGCGCGAGCGGGCCGCGCTCGGGGCCAACCAGACCAAGATCACGCTGGAGACCTTCCTGGCCTGGAAGAAGAAGAAGATAAAGGAGAAACAGGTTAGTGTACGGCTTCGCGCTGGAGCGAGACCAGAAGATGGAGGAGAAGAAGAACGAGATCTCGCTCGTGGACCTCATCGAGCGCGAGCGGGCCGCGCTCGGGGCCAACCAGACCAAGATCACGCTGGAGACCTTCCTGGCCTGGAAGAAGAAGAAGATAAAGGAGAAACAGGTTAGTGTACGGCTTCGTGCTGAAGCGAGACCAGAAGATGATGGAGGAGAAGAACTACGAGATCTCGCTCGTGGACCTCATCGAGCGCGAGCGGGCCGCGCTCGGGGCCAACCAGACCAAGATCACGCTGGAGACCTTCCTGGCCTGGAAGAAGAAGAAGATAAAGGAGAAACAGGTTAGTTTACGGCTTCGTGCTGAAGCGAGACAAGATGGAGGAAAAGAACGAGATCTCACAGGTCACTTAACTTGAAAACTCCTTACAACACGGCGGCAACTAGAAATCAAAATCGGTCAATACCATGGAATTACGAGTCCATACATTGAACTAATCAACTGTAAGTAGAGCTCGTGGATAGAGGAACAGGTTAGTTGAATATTTTATTAACACTGCGATTAACAAGATTGGTTAAGCGGTCCACTTCTCTTGTCACTCACGTATTGCCGTAGCGCTCGCACAGCGACATTGACCGCTGACATCATTGAATGAATGAATGATTTATTTATTTATTTGAAACCACATAACAACATTACAACTTGATTAAAACTAGAAAAAAAATATAGTAGATAAATAGTAGTTTTGAGGGTGGTCTCAAAAAGGAGTCTACTCAGCATGTGCCAAGGCATGGAAGTGCCTCGACGCTGATTTTCAGTGAATCCATTAAAACAATACAAAACAAAACATAAATAACGAATCAAGTAAAGGTCAATGTCCGTAATTCTTCGTCATCGACGTCGCTACCTACGATGCTAATCCTCCAAGGTCATCTTAAATGTCAATAAATACACCTTTACAGGAAACCGCCGCCGCTACAGAAGAGCAACGCCGCTCCGACTTCAAGGCAGGCCGCGCCGTGGGACTCTCAGGGCGCGAGATGTTCTCCTTCGACCCGGCGATGGCGGCTGACAACGATGACGACGGCGAAGCGGTGGACTTTGCCACGTACGGCAGCGACGACGAGCAAGACTCGACGGAGTATAGGGAGGTGCAGTTTGACCTCATCGCTATGGAAGCTTCTGAGGTAAGATAAATTATAATGATAAGTGTTTAATCACAGCACCATTACCAACTTCAACTTATAATTTTATTATTATTTAATCTTATATATAGCTTAAGACTGCGCCGAGCGTACGCCGGATGTACAGTGGCGCCCTCATTGTTATTATTGTGTTTTCTAATAAACTAAAGTATTTTCTTGAAATTGTTCGGTAGGTTTTTGTACTACAAATGAAAACACAACTAATAGAGTATATCACATAGTTTAATAACAATTCATCTTTGAGTTATTAACTTAACAGAAAAAGTGGCCATCTTTTCCCGTTAAGCTGACTACTCAAAGGGTAATTGTTATTAAAGTTTGTTACGTATCCCATAAATTGTGTTTTTACTTGCGCTACAAAAACTTTTTTATTTAATTAGAAAACACAATAATAGTAATGAGGGCGCCACTGGACGCTCGACGTTTGCTCGGTGCAGTCTTAATACTTTCTAATCTACACTATCAACCTTTTGGTTAATACCTAGTCTGTTAATAAGCTCTTCATAAACCTATACATTATTCAAAACTTTGATTTACAAAAGAAAATTGTATTCTATACTATTGCAATTATTTGATGTACGCTCAATCCGCTTGTACACCGGTATAAAATAGACTATTTCACATTAATTTGCAGCAATACTAAAAATACACCAAATCTCTTGCTTCATAAGCTGGGATCGAGTCTTGTTGAGAAATATAATGCTGGTCTCTAAACAGACACAAGAGTGATAGGATGTTTTATAATATTGAACAAAAAAGGTTCCTTGGCTAACTTCGTTCTAACGTGACTTTGTTTTATACTATGTAAAGATAAACAATATTTTTGAACCGTTTGCAGGTGGACGACACGGGTACAAAAGCCACTTCGGACCGGCTCGAGCAGCTCTCCCTGGGGCTGCCCAACGGGGACTCCTCCCCGCCCGAGGACGCCGCCGTGCCCATCAACGAAAACCTGTTCCTCGACGACGAGCTCGACGAGGAGCTGCAGAACCTGGAGCTAGACGACTGATGACATAGTAAGTAGGGGTTCTTTTGAAGTATCGACAAATGAAAAATATCAAGGGACAATACTGCATGAAGTGACCTAGTAACTAAGCTCTTGGCTTGTAAAGTCATACCGGGAATCGAACCTGGGACCGCTAGCTAGGCTACCAACTATGCTGCGTTGTCGAAACAGGATAAGTGCGAGTTAAACTCGCGTGGAGGGGCGATTGTACGAATCTTATAGATATTCCTGTGATCTATAAGTTGAGAAGTATTTTTTGTACGCTCTGTAATTTTCGAGATAAAAGAGGAAATGGTTGTCTCACAAAAAGCCCTTTCGTTTGATATGCCGCACGGTAAAGTTTGAAAAACTTAAAAAAAAACTTCTTTAATTTTATTTAAGTACCAAATTTTAAATTTATCGCTCCAGTAGATTCAGAGTAAATTGGCTGTGACAGACGGACAGACAGATAGACCGACTAACAAGTGATAAAGTTCGCTAAAAAATATGAGAAAAGAGCCTTATTTATACACAAACAATAACCATAATTGAAATCTATGACAAAGCCACGGGCAGAAGCTAGTTACGAATATATTACAAAGTATGAAACATTATTTCTAGAAAACTTTTTTTCGGTTTTTAAATCCTGAAAATTATTAAAATTATGTGATTTTTTTTTTTCAATTTCAAACTGTTGTCGATATTTCAAGAAGAACCTTGTAAGTGATAATGACTGTTACCTACTAATATCAAATAACAACGATTTATCAAAAGCAATCAATTTAATTAAATTACCGATATCGTAGTACTGTATTTCCAAGTGCCTTAGAACATGATGTTTAACACTGACTCTGTTCTCGGTAAAACCATATTGCTCTGTTTTTACTGTCAAGTATACTTAAGAAATATCAAAATATTGATAATATACACATCAAAAGCAATATTAACTGTTAGCGGTAGACGAAGAAGCAAAGTACTCATCCAAACCCTCTATACCACACGTTACTACAGCCAATGTTAAGAGACTAAGGGTGCGGCTCCACTGAGGCGGAGATGAGCGGAGCGGAGCGGAGCTGTGCCAATATTAACCAATAGAAGGCGCATGCGGTCACGTCGAGCGCGCCTTGCGCACGTTAGTTTAGATTCTATTGGTTAATATTGGCACAGCTCCGCTCCGCTCCGCTCCGCTCCGCTCATTAACTCTACAATGTACACCGAATTATCACCTGTCACCTGTCATTGTCACGATGGTGAAATGTGGGGCTGGTTATAGTCTATGCGACTGATACAACTACACGCCTTCATTCCCAGAGCGGGGTAGGAGAGCTACAGAATTACCAACAACTCTAAAAATTTGTTGATAATTCTGTAACCATATTTTGCACAATTAGGTTAAGATGTTTGTTAGGCAGGTCTAAAAGAGAAAAGAGCCCCTAAAAAGCAATATGGTTGTACAGAGAGGAATAGAGCCCACGTGCGCTCGTTTGCCTTCTCTATACCATTAAAAAAAAGGCATTCTACATTCGTCCTTGTCATTGGTAACACATTAGAAATTATGCAATAGAGAATATTCATGTTATCTGTGGGAATCAGATCCCACTTACTGTCAGGTGGCCAGGGCCTTTATCCTAGGTGGTAAAAAACATATTGTATTGTTTTTAATTCCGCCGCCATTACTGTAAAGTAATAAGCGCTATCTAAACGTGGATAATACGATGGCCCATACATCGGGGTTTTCGGAGCGGGAATGATTTGAGAAAGAGTAGAGATAAACAGATAGGCCAGTTTGAGAAAAATCATATTATGCCTAATGAATCTCTGCGAATTGTATACCTACACACTATGATACAATTTTATTTTAACCCATGTAGGAGATACTTTAGCTTCACTACCAAACCTTATGAGATAATAATAAAAATAACATTAATTAATTACTTGCAGTTAATTTAGCATTTTTGTATTGATTATTATATAGTATTTTCGGAATACAATGGCATGTAAGTGATTTATCAACTAGACAAGGGTACGGTATGACAATTAAGTGTCTAATATAATGTCAATCTTGACGCCCGATATCTATGAATATTTACTGATAGTGATAAATGAGTAGGGACTTAACTGAAGAGGTTGATACTGACTTTATAGTACCTATATCTATCATTACTTAATTTTTTTATGTTATTCAATTAATTATTCATGACGTAGAAACCTACTAGAGTACATTCTGTTTTTCAAGTCAATACCTAATCTTTCACTAATGTCAAACGTTCCCGCTCCGAAAACCCCTACTATGTATGAGTCGATAACAGGGCAAAGACAATATGGTTTTTTTAACGCTTAGAATCTTGGCACTTTGTACCGAGCAACATATTTACTCACACAATCGCATCGCCATTTTGAATTTGTTTTATAACGAAATTAAATACCTACAAACATATTTGAATACATTACTTTTAATTTTTAAATCAATTTGACAGTTGATCTAGTCAGATTGTTCAATTGTATCGTGTGGAAACTCATTATTAAATCAGCTAATTTTCTGGTGAATGCGAGATATGCAAAAACTCAAATGAGGCGCTACTACTATACTTCATTTGTTTAGGTACACAACTAAATGTCAACAAAAACCACGTGATATACGTCAAGCTGGAAAAAAAGTGATTAGCTGTCAGAGCCATGTGGTTTGGTTTGTCCCTTAATTTGACAAAAAAAGGTTGTGAATTCAAGCCCTTTTATTTTGAATTAGCATAAAAAAAAGCAATAAATAATGTACATTATGGTATGTTCACTGTGATGAACACTGTCAAATTAAGGAGCACCTAAAGAAATGGAGTATAATAGTATTTTGTTTTGTGTTCCGTGAGTTGCAATTGAAAAAATGATATATTCATTCTACAATATTTTATTAATGTTCTTTTTTATTTCTGGTACACATGATTGTGATCATAAACCCCTTTGCAAGGACACTTTTTATTATTATCAGTAGATATAACTAATATTATTTATAAAAAATATTGTACGCAATAAATACTTTCGTCCTTTGTAACATTAAATTTCATGTAGTTACAGATATTAGATTTAAACAATTTGAAAAATCGTAAGACTTTTTTTGCAAGGGGGTGTATGTATACAAAAATAGTAATAAACTTATTTCTGTATATTGAACGGTAAATGGTACTCTGCATTTAACACTAAGTCCTCATTTATACGTGTTTTTTTAATTTTTGTTAAGATATTGGCAGTTTTCAGTTGTGGGTGTACATATAAATGTTAAGACACGATGGAAAATAAAAATAATTTATCTTTTCAATACGGTTTTATTATTTATTAAATTCCCGAATAATATCCTTGTATACTGTACATAGTAATAACTTAATAATTGTATAGGTGAAAATACATGTATAAATGGGTATAAAAGACATATACGACCAGATCGGTTTGCGAATACATTCGATCTGACTACATCACTTTGTCTAGCTAGCGATACGACTGGATCGCTTTGCGATTACATCTACAAAAGTCCAAGTTGCAAAATGACCACTTCTTTTGCGTTAGGTAGGTTAGGTTCGTTAGGTAACTTCAAATGCCCGAAGGGCAAGTTGCCCAGGAATAGGAGCCCCGCCATGCGGGGCACTGTCGACATTGCTACGCATTGAAAAAAACAATGTGGACTCAGACTTTTTGAGATGTAGTCATAAAGCTAGCCCCATAAGCTAGGTCGTATTGCGATCTAGGCACAGCGATCTGAGGGCTATTGCCTAACCCTTAATTTGGCAATGTTCGTCACAGCGAACATACCATAATGACCACTTTTTTTGTTTGGATTGTGTTTTTATTTTTATGCTGATTTAAAATCAAAAAGGGTTTGAATTCCCGACTTTTTTATTTTTGCCAAATTAAGGGCTAAAGCACTCGCAATCTCAATCGTTTTCATTTTAACTAAACTACGAGATATAGTCTGTGCCTATTGAAATTGGCAAAGATGTAAACACAACCTAACGATCCAATTTATCATTATTACTCGATAATCACGTGCTTTTAAATATCAAGTAAGGTCTTGCCAATGATTTATACACTTGATCTTTACTTTCACATTAAGTTTAACATTAAATAACTAACGATTATGTATTCTTCATTTTAAATAAAAACACGCTTGATGAATATTTGAGGTTATGTGTCAAACAGTACTAATTTGTTTACATCTTTGCCAATTTAAATTGACACAGACTACACATCGTAATCTCTTTATTCGTAAGGTTTTAGTTAATGGTCAACCACCTAGCTGGGTTCTCTATGGTTATCTTGTCTATGACATCTTGAGAAAAGCCTTTGGACTTCATCCTGGGGAGAATGTTGTTGATGATGTGCGAATACCCGTGCCCACCGAAGTCGGCCTGAAACGTAAATAAATGAAACAAATGAAAATACATAGGGCATTGTAGCTGCAAGAGCCTAGGTTCCAAAAGAAGAAGATACTCCGTGTCTCTTTTAAATCGGTCAGGAGTAAGGCCCGTATTAATAAGCTAATCTCAACTCTAATGCTCGTCTTGAGATGTGTCAAAAATGACAGTGTTCTATGGTTTGACGTTTACTTTGACGTATCTTGTGACGCTCATCTCAGCCAAGTTGAGTTTATAAGTACTTATTATAATATTTTTGCTGGTATCCCACCGAAAACCGTCAACGCACCGAACAAGACTATAATGTCATATGGCAGCGCACTATCCAACCTCGACATTGGCAGAATCATCAAAACATTGATGGGGCCATTATCTTCCCAAAAATTGAATTGAATTGAATTATTAATACGGGCCTAAGAGCGGACATTAAAACTGTTATGATATACCTATGTGGTTCTCTATAGTGAAAATCAGAAAGTTATGATCAACATTTGAATTATAGAAAAGCTAATCTATTTAACATTGAAGAAAACAATCCATCGATCGCTGTGGATCGAAAGGAATGAAAACCATAAAAACCAAAAGAAGAGAAGACTAATGAAAACGATCCATGGGTCCCTTTGTAAATATTATATTTAGTTTCTACTTAAAAGGCAGCATCGTTTATCCATCGAGAGGCCTCTGGTAGATCACGTGACGTTTCGTATCACGTCATCTACCAGTGAGGCGATTGGTTTAAAAAATGAATCGAATAGAAACGCTAGTTAGCGTAATGTACAGTCGCGGAACGAAAAGGTTTACCACCTTAAGATCTGTTTTTGCTCGCTCAGTATAAGTTATTAGTATCTGCTTATCGACCGAGTATGACACATTCCGTCATAACGAATGTCATTTCACTACATGGCCCACAGATACATGGTTACCATGGTCACGTATAAACAACAGCCACTATTGGTTCAAACTGAACTCAAGTCTTTATTGGTCGTTACAAAACTGTTGCAATGGTCACGTATAAACAACAGCCACTATTGGTTCAAACTGAACACAAGTCTTTATTGGTTGTTACAAAAGAGTTGCTATGGTCACGTATAATCAACAGCCACTATTGGTTCAAACTGAACTCAAGTCTTTATTGGTCGTTACAAAAGGGTTGCTATGGTCACGTATAAACAACAGCCACTATTGGTTCAATATTATTTCTCTCGTCTGTTACACAGTTTAAAAAGGTAACATGTGCTTGCAACGCGTAAATTAATTTATTTGAAAACTGGTCAACCTTTTCGTTCCGCGACTGTAACTTGGCAGGGGCAGGCCGGCAACGGACCGACAAATCTTATGTTAAAAAAGATAAAAGATAAAAGACATTTATTCAGTAAGTAGGCCGTACGGGCACTTTTACACGTCAAGAATCTACCAGCGCTTCCCAAGAGGAGACACTGCTGAGAAGAAACGCCGCAAGAAACTCAGCAGTCAGTCATTTTTTAAACATATTACAATGGTACTACTTAATCTAGCATTATATAAAGCAATAAATATTAAATTCAATATAATATCAAATAAAATGCGTAGATCAGCAGGAAAACATGACAAAAATCTTACGTGAGAGATAAAGGAAGAAAAAGGAGAAAAAAAAAACCACCTACTACTCATATTTGTTTATACCTTATAACACGGTGCAAGATGACCACATAAAAGTTTCGATATGTTTTCCTACATCAACGGTGTCCCCTAGACAAGATAAAGCTTTTGCAATGTTGCTTCTTAACTTCACCTCAGTCAACCCCCCTCCTCAACCTCATCTTACAAACTGCTTCCTCTGTCCAAGAGGGGTGGCGGTCTGGTCGCATAACAACTATTGTCATAATATCGATTGTCATAACACTTTACGCATAAAGTTGATGCTCATAAATTTTTTTTAGCATAAATTATACTAGGCATAATTGTTCCTTGTCATAATTATACGGAGTCATAATTGGTTTAATCATAATGTAGAAAGGCATACATTTATTTAGTCATAATATTGATAATTATAATTATTTTTAGTAATAAATATAAATGTCATAGTAGGGAATAGGGACTTAGTGGCGAAACCGACTCGGATCGCGGATAGGTTAGAAGACGAAAGCGGGAGCTTTGCTCTTCTCTTCGAGGTTATTTTTTTTGTAAAAGAGCGGATGGTTTACTTTTATGAGCAACCATTTTATGTCCATTATAAAGTACTTATGCTTAAAAAAAATTATGCGCGTTACACAATATGTTCTTAAACATTATGATTAAAAACTTTATGCGCATAAATGTATGACAATTTACAGTTATGCGCAATGATGAGTATGACGAATCCTTGTATGCCCATCAAAAATATGACTTTAAACTTTATGCAACCCGACCCCTACCCGTCCAAGAGCTATAACCTTACCAGCCGGTGTTTGGTATGGATGTCATGCGACAGCAGCACCTGGTCCTCTCGTTTCTCCGCCACGAGCGCGGCGACCTGCTTCAGCCGTTGCGCGTCCGACGGCATGTCCGAGTCCTTGTTCAGCTGGTAGTAGGACACCTCGGTCCCGAACAGGTCCAGCTGGCAGTACGTGCCCAGCTCCGCGAAGAGGAGGAGGGACTCGTCGACCAACGTTCCTGGAACGATGGGTAAAATCGGATCCCTTTGACTGCCATACATGTCGTTGGTCATAATGTATTGTTAGTCATACATTTTTTTGTCATAACTTTTTTCAGGGTGAAGTTACAGTTATTAATAAACGTTTATCGTGTAGATTCGTTAGGTTAGGTTAGGTTAGTTTTATAAAGGTCCAGAAAAAATAACCGTGTCCTGAGATAAATGCATTATGACTTGCGAAAATTATGACTTGAAACACATTATGACTAAAAATAATTATGGCAGTCAATAGAGACCCGGGTAAAATATGTAGTGATAAAAACCCACTGGTTTCAGTGCGTACCAAAGGGTAGTCGTTTTTGAGTTTAATCGTTACAAACATAAAAAAGACAAAGCTTTCCTCGTTAATATTAGAGTAGGTTTATCATTTCATCGAAACCTATTTTCTGCTAAAACTTTCATTACATATAGTCTGTGTCTATTGAAATTGCCAAAGATGTAAACAAATTAGTATTGTTTGACACATAACCTCAAATATCAAGCGTGTTTTTATTCCAAATAACGTATAATGAATAGTTATTTAATCTTAAACTTAATGTGAAACTGAAGATTAAGTGTATAAATCATAGCTAAGACATCACTTGATCCTTGAAAGCACGTGATTATCGAGTATTAATGGTAAATTGGTTCGTTTGGTTGTGTTTACATATTTGCCAATTTCAACAGGCACAGACTATAGGTTAGGTTAGACTTGTATATTTAAAAAAAAACTCATGTGGCGACAATTCCTTTCGACGAAACGAAAATTCTGCGTGGAACTAGTCCCACGTGGCCTATGTACAGTCAGCGTCAAAAGTAGCTAAGCAGAATAACATGCTCAAAATGATTAAGATCATTTTGACCTCTTCGGTTGCGTAGCTACTTCTACTGCTGACTGTACCTTTTTTTTATGGCATAAAGAAGACAAACGAGCACACAGGCCACCTGATGGTAAGCAGAAACTGTGACCCATAGACATTCGCATTCACAAGACTGCAATGCAATCCTAAGACTGCAAATGCGTTGCCAACCCTGAGGACTAAGATGGAATGCCTCTATATGCTAGTCATTTCACCGGCTGTCTTATCCCCAAACCGGAACACAACAGTGCGAACACTGCTGTTTGGCGGTAGGTTAATGGATAAGATGGTGGTAGCGATCTGGACGGACAAGGTCCTGCCACCCGCAGACCTTATTGATGTCACATAGACAAGGTATTGAATTGACTCACGGTCCAGATGCGACATGACCGCCTTGTCGGCGCGTCCGCCCGCCTCGAGATAGATTCGAATGATCTCGAAGGGTGCCTCAGGCGCGCGGTGCGGGTGGAACGACACGCCACAGCCGAGCTGCTCTTGGACCTCTCCCGCTGCCACGATGGCTCGACGCTCGAACTCTAAACGAAGTGTCACACCACACAGTTACATAATTGCCGTATAGCGTCAGCGATATGCGTTAACTATGCCAACCGGTCCACCAGTAGTTCCGTACCAGAAGTCGTCCACACATGTAAATAGTTACGTAGTCGATAATTAATTCATCCAATTCAATAGTGGCCTAGTGGGTAGTGACCCTGCCTACGAAGCTAGCGGTCCTGGGTTCGAATCCCGGTAAGGGCAGATATTTGTGTGATGAGCTCGAATATTTGTTCCTGAGTCATGGATGTTTTCTAATGTATTTAAGTATATATTTCTCTATATAAGTATTTATATCGTTGTCTAAGTACCCATAGTACAAGCCTAGAGCTTAGTTTGGGACTAGGTCAATTGGTGTAAGATTTTCCCCTAATATTTATTATTATTATTATTATTATTTTACTTCTTTACCCCCAAAAAAGTAATATCAAATTACCCCAACGGTCTGGCTTATTTTCTCGTGCCATCTAGATCCAACCAACATTCTTCTTTGACTTTAACATTTAGGGTCGTTTTCAAAAAAAAAACTACATACCTAGTTAAGGGCTTTAATTAAAACAAAACTTTCCTTTGTATAACGAAAGTTACCAATATAGTTTGTCTGACTAACTTTCGTTAGACTAAGGATGCGATCGTGATTTTGTTTTCAATAAACCTTTAATTATATACCTACAATATTTTTGAAAACGACCTTTCAATTAAGTTGTAATGCACTCGTACAGATTTTCGTCAAAATTCTTAACACTGACATACAAATTCGACAGCACTAAGTTATCCTCACTATCCCCAACCCTGTATCGTGACTGGCTCAAACCCCTTCCTTTATACCGGCTGCATTGCCCCGCTAGATTGCAATGGAGACCTGATGTACCCTGATATCATCACCGCGACCGGGATATAATCGTACCTCGGCCCCAATAAATGTTATGAGTTTGAATTGGTACATTTTGATGCAAGTGCAGAAAGTATGTCATTTTACACGAGTCCCGAGGTGTCTTGGCTCAGGCTGCGAGCGAGGGACAAGACTCGGGGCGAGTGCAATGAAAATGACAGTTCCGCGAGTATAACTATCAAGATATTTTTAATACATGTGCGTTAAAATTACATTTGAACCATAAAGGGTAAAAAATTGAAAACAATAGTTCAAAAAATCTAACTTTCAGCACGATATGAAGCTACAAAAAGTAAAAGCACTAGTTCGAAAAATCCATATTCCCGCGTGCCATATACAACTACAAAAAGCTCCACTTTATGAGGTAAAACTACACAACTAAGGTCCTAGCCTGTAACAATAGTCCAATTTTCCTCATAACATTATTCTAAAGTAGGTACCTATGATACCTTACGGCTATTATTGCTGGGTATATGTACTGTTTACCCTAAAATCGATGGCTCTAAACTCAAGCTAGAGCTATCATAATTTTTAGAATAATGTGATAAGTAAAATTGGACTATTATTGTAGGCCAGGACCATAGTTGTGTAGTTTTACCTCATAAAGTGGAGCTTTTTGTAGTTGTATATGGCACGGGACTGTATTAAAAAATATCTTTCTACTCACCTCGGATCGGCCAAACACTCGCAATCTCTCCCATAAACCCTGCCTTGACAGTGTCGTCGCTCACACAACCAACACTCAGCTCCTTCAGCATGTGATCGTATAGCTCTTCCTTGTTGCAGTGCAGCGAGTCGTCTGTCTGCATGTCGGCTATATAGTAACCGGTACCGGCTATAATATGGACCTCAGTTTCTGCAGCTACATACTTCAGGTATTCCAGATCTCTGGACAAACCCTCGGTGGAGTTCTCTACTATTGTGCCTGGAATTAATGGGGGAAAAGTGGTGGTTAGAAGTATTAAAAGTGTTTCGTAGATTAGGGGTGCCAACCTACAGTTTTAACTGTTCAATGAAAATTGACCGTGAGCGGCCGCCAAAAGGATCCGAATACAGTATTATGAAACTGCGATTAGTTTGGGATTGGAATATCTGTCAATTCATATGCACTTTGACGTAAGTATATGGTAAAACTGTCACCTCTAATCCCTTTCTAATCGCGGCTAGATAATAAGTAGAACACAATTTTATTTATATGGCGTGTTGTGAATCTTCGTTAGCGCAGACACGAACAACGATTCTGATGATTTCCGAAAGCACGATTAAAACCCTCGATCAGACTTGTAAGTAACAGTTATAAGGTGCAAATTAAATTGCATCTATTTTTTCCATCTCACTCACGCACGTTTGGCGGCTGACTGAATGACACGCGGGCGCGCGTCAACATGGCGTCACTAATAACCAATAAATAGCACCGCATACAGCCACACAACGCGTGAATCCTGCTGATTGGTTCCCATGCTTCGAAAAATGGTCATCTGCGCAGGTAAGCCATATCAGTTGTGTTTTACTGTGCCTAGTTTGAACCTACCTCCTCCACAACTTTTATACATGTTAACATCGTTAAGAACCGCATCCTTGGTCTCCTCATCATTCAGGTTCAGGTTGTACAAGGAGCTGTAGGGGTACTGCCGGAGGTAGCCCACGTTCTTGAGGTCCACATGGGGGGGGAACTTGGAAGCCAGGTGCTTGGGCGGCTTCCGGTAGAAGTGGGTGAACTCCATGGAGAGGTGCTCGTGGGTTAGGGTACGTCCTAGTTCGTCCGGGGACACGTCGCCCAACACTGAAATATATACATACATACTTAGACTCACGCCTTCGTTCCCAGAGTGTAATAAATCTATTCCAACTAATACCAATAATAAGAAGACAGGACAAATGTGTTGAACTTTGAATACTTAGTATGTATTTTCGAACGAAAATTCGCACAAACGAAACAGTTGGTAAGTGCAATTCGATCCAATCCGTCGTAGGATATCATATTCGCAAAACATGATATTCGCAAAACATGACATTCGCAAATCATCATAGTAGCAAAACATCACATTAGCAAAACTTAACTGTTATTAAGACATGAATTAGACAGTGTCGGCGGATGCTTAACGGTGCGCTACTGCGGAGCTCCTATTTCTGTGTAGTTTGGCCCTCCGGGCCTGCTATAAATCTAACATAACCTAAACCTAGGTACCTACGCTTTTATAACAAAACCCGACTATTTGTAAATATCATGTTTTGCGAATATCGTGTTTTGCTAGTATGATGTTATGCGTATATGATGTTTTGCTAGTATGATCTTTTGCGAATGTGATATTCTGTAGAGTAACTGATTCGATCTAGTGATAGGGTAACCAATATGTCTTACGTCTGACAATCCTACACTGGGTCTCTATTCTACGACGTTAAACGATATTGCTTTTGACCTGTTATCGTATTGTCAACGTTTTGATAGATCCTACCTAATTTAGGGAGTGGCCACACCAGAGGTTAACCATGCTTAACTGTGCGTAAATTACGGTCAGTCAAAATTGACATGTTATTATAGTCTTTATTATTTCTAGCGAGCCGATCTTCTACACAAAGGTCATTGTTTGTATACAATACTATTAATCTTTCTTTGTGTCCGTAACCGCAAGCCGATTACATACAAAAAAGTTAGAACTACATTGAATGTCCATAGAATTATCAACCCTATCCTCTTAGTCAGTAGGTTTAAAATGTAAAGTACAACCCTGGCGACAGAAGATGGTAATATTGTGTAGGGAATAAGACCGGTTCAAATAATAAAGACATATCTGTATCCTGACACTTTACATTTTAAACCTACTGACTAAGAGGATAGGGTTGATAATTCTATGGACATTCAATGTAGTTCTAACTTTTTTGTATGTAATCGGCTTGCGGTTACGGACACAAAGAAAGATAATAGTATTGTACACAAACAATGGCCTTTGTGTAGAAGATCGGCTCGCTAGAAATAATAAAGACTATACCATGCATGACCCATTCTTCTGCTTACGGAACGTCACCGTATTTTACGCGTCGGTGTGGCCGATCCTTTACCTACATGACAGCAATGGCGGGCGAGTTAAAAATTATACGATAACACGTATAAAGCAATATTGTTTAACGTCAGAATAGAGGCCATGAGCCAAATAGGGCAACGATAAAATATATATTATAGCGACAAACTAATTGAAATAGTTAACGGTGTCATGTGAAGTTATTGCCAGGTATACGACCATGAGTCACTAAGGTAGGTACAGTCGAAATGGCTATTGTCTATACAAATATAAAAAAGGATAAAAGATAATTCAGTAAGTAATTCGCAAGAGGGTGCCACTGCTGAGAAGAAATGCCCCAAGAACAATCAGTCTTTCTCCACGTCTTTCTCTAACATATGAAAATGATAATACTCAACCTATATAGATATAGCACTATGTAAAAATATGAATATAAAACAAAATATCAAACGTAGTAGGGTGAATCAACTTTTAAGGTACCTACCTACTCCCTATTTTTTGACAAGTTTCACAAATTACACGTTTTTAGAAAAACGATATATTATTTTCTTACGACATGGCCTACTTACATGTTAATTTAATTAGACAAGTAGGCTAACATTTGAACTTATTTAATTTAAAATAATACAGTTTTGAACAATAATATAGTTGGTAATGCAGGGGACGATGTTGTCCCTAGGTTTTGTATGAAAAAAGTGCATTTTCCCGTGAGTTACCCGGTTTTTCCGATGATTAAAAAATATTTGAGGTGTTTAACGTGTGGGGTCCAGCTAAGTTGTCAGTTCGTCGATAGATGTAGATACATAATGCCCTTGGAAAGCAATGAATAAAATAATATGGACCAATAACCTCGTAAGGCCGACGTCAAATTTCGTTAGTTCGAAAAAGAAACTTGTGTCAGTCAACTAAAGTCAAAAGTCAAATTTGACAAGTCCTACATGTAGGGCGTTGGGCCCTACGAGGCATTGACAAACTATGATAAATATGACCTCTTTTATGGTATGGAGTTGGCAAATCAGCACACAGGCCATCTGATTGTACCTAATACGGTATTTGACTTAAGTCAAATCAGCTTCTTTTTATGAAACATCAAAAACGCTCCGATACTATGGAATTTATAGGGATTACTATCTTGTGACGTCACAGTGAAACAGTGTCCTTATTGATGTATTTTATGAATTTAAAAATCTTAAAATAGCAAACATAAATAAAACATTGATATTTTCCTAGTATTTTTATAACGTTTGTCTGTTGTTAATGAAAAAACAATTTAATTTCACTCTTGTCAAATAACCTATTGGGATCCTGTGACCCGTAGACATTCGGATTCTCAAGGCTACAATCTTAAGACTGCAATCCTAAGACCGCTATTGCGTTGACAACCCTGAGGTCTAAGATCGAACGCCTCTATGCTAGACCTTTTACCGGTCGGCTTATCGCTACACCGGAACCCAATACTGTGAACACTGATGCTTGGCGGTAGGTCAAGGTAAGATGGTGGTAGCTATGCAGAGTATCCAGACGGACCTTGAACAAGGTCCTACAACCACTAATACCCTTGGACACGTAAATCAACGAAGAAAATAGTAGTCGTAACGCGTTGCTTGCAAATCCTTGGTTTATTTATGTTGGTAGGTTATAAAAAAAAATAAAAAAAAAATATCAGGGGACAATGTCACACTAATTTACCTAGTCCCAAACTAAGCTCAAGGCTTGTATTATGGGTACTAGACAATGATATAAATACTTATATAGAGAAATAATTATACTTAAATACATAGAAAACATCCATGACTCAGGAACAAATATTCGCGCTCATCACACTAACATCGGCCCTTACCGGGATTTGAACCCAGGACCGCTAGCTTCGTTGGCAGGGTCACTACCAACTAGGCCAGCGCGTCGTCAATTGCTTACTTAGATGATCAAGTTTTGATCAAAAATAGTTTTTTCTTTTGCGTTTTCCAATCATATTATCTTGAACACGGAACCCTCGGTGCGCTAGCCCGACTTGCACTTGACCGGTTATTGTATTAAAAAAAGTTTTACCCGAGGTCCTAAATTATAAACACAACAAAATTTAAATTAAGTAGGCAGACTACCTTAAATCAAACAACAGTCGTATAAATAGATCTTGTAAAATGCAAATACTTACTGTCTTTCAGAACAATATCACAAGCAAATGCTTTTATCTAATAACTCTAACTACCTAATGAATAAGTAAACAGACAGACTTACCAGTTTGCACACGAGAACTCATAATTAATTTAATTAAATATGTAACAATTTATTTAATATATTACTTGCAGAACACTACGGGAATAAAACCTTAATTTCTTTCGAAGAATCGAACTAACGCAAAAGTAATATCTTTGTAAGTCGTGTTGTGGTCTGATCTATATCGCAACCAAATCGCAACTCGCTGTATTCTGATAAGATTTAATTATAGAATCGTGTTTACTAAGTCGAACTGTTCACAAGCAACGTAGTGTGTCTATTTACAGCTTGCTTACGAAGCGCTTTCGACCGCTGACGAATTACAGAAGAAGTAAATGATTTCACTGACACTATGATAATATTTTCAAGGTCGTCAACCAACGTCGTTTTGAACCCTTAAATAACTACTTCGTGTTATCTGTAAGATACGTCCAGAAAATCTATTTGATTATTTTGAATTAATACTGACACCGCTGAATATACTTTCCGCTTTCCAAATGCAAGCGCTGTTATCGGGCAAACAACGCGATACTTTACATTCTATAGCCGGCTTTAACTAGTGTTGCTAGTGCAATAACAAAGAAGTTTAGCTTCCGTTTCCTAAAGTCAATTGAAGTCAATACTACGTATTTATTTACTACTTAATAATACTATATATTTTCTAAAATAATAAAATAAAGCAACGATACGAACCGGTTTTATTAAAAGAAAAGTTGATCAATACTGGTATCACGCGAAATAAAAATATCCATAGCAACGAATAAACAGCTAGCAGATATTTGACTTTGTCAATATTTTGGAAAGTTCTTAGAATTTATTTAAGAAACACTAAGTTAACCATAAGTTAACAATGCCTATTATAGTGAAAGATTACACTTGGCGGCAAAGCGCCACAACCATAAATATCAGAATTCCTCTCAGCCCAGTAAGTAGGGAAAAGGTGGACTTATTCACGACCGATAACTACATTAAGGCACACTACAGTCCATTTTTATTTGAATTATTCCCATTACACGATATAGACTCCGAGAAAAGTAAATGCTTAGTTAAAGATGACGAAATCGTTCTTGATTTGATTAAAAGAGAAGAAATAGAATGGGACTGCTTAGAGAAAGAATTAACAAAGGCTGAGAAAATGAAACTGAAACAGGAGATTTTGGAGAAATGTCAGGAGAAGGCTAAAGAACAATTTGAAGAGAAGGTAATAAAAAAAAGTCAAATGGATAGGTTTGCTGTCCAGAAAGCGATGGACATTGACACCAGGGAACATGAACTGATGGATTCCCGAAGAAACGAACAGAGGCAGGTGGCAATGGACGCTTTAGAAGAGTGGAGAGTGAACGCTGAAAAAAAAGAGGGAGTTACGATTGTAGAGTTGCCAGATGATCCGAAACCGGAAAGGGAAATTTTGCCGACAGCGTATAAAACAAAACTCGTAGAAGATGACAAACCAAAAATTCAGGAAACTGTCAAGTTTCACCCGAGGAAACCTGTTAAGGTAAGATCAGAAGCTAGACAAAAAAGAGTCGACAACTTTTCTGTCAAAAGTCGTTCATTACTGGACGACCTTTACCGAAAATAGTTGTCCTGAAATATTTTAGTGTGGGGTTTACCACTGCAACCCAAAAACCAAATTCCCCCACACATTCATTGCCCCAAAGGGCCGTGATGTCCAGTAAGATCACCAGGTAGGATTCCCCATGTACAAAATTAATAGGTAGGGGATCCTACCAGGTGATCTTACTGGCCATCGCGCAAAGGGCAAAACGGAGACCTATTGCTGACACTTGCTGCCCATCTTTCTGTCCATAATGTGTCACGGGTCGTTATCGACAAAATAAGTTACAAACCTGAAATTTTGATATATTATGTAAAACCTTGACTCAAAACCGAATAAATTATTCATCAACTGCAATCCACTTCAATCAGATCCTTTTCCACTCTTATTGACTCATTCTTGCTTTATATAGACCCCAGTCAAGTCAGAATTTGTGGAGAAGAAGAAGGAAGAAGCGTCTAAGCGTGTACTGCCGAAACTGAGGTCGACAGGGTCCGTGGAGGTGTCCCACACTCCGCGACCCTTCCCGACCCCCAGCCGGGAGTCGGCCAGGGCCGAGGAAGACGCTTGGCTGAAGAATATAACGCTTGCCAGGAGGGCTACTGGTAAATAGAACAACTAACTTTACGGTTTTTCGCGTAGTTGAAGTCGTTTATCGGTTGGAACTGCTTTGGCCGAACTGCATGGTCAACAAAAATTGCGACCAAATTAAAAATACACTCACTAAAATATTAACAATGCCCTGATGGGACAACTTAAGCTTGGCGGGTAATGATTTGTCGACAATTGCATAGGGAGTTATTAAAGACAACAACAGAAGCTTTCTCTTGGTCCTACTATATTTGTCCTACCACATAAATAGTGCACCTAGATTTGATCACCAAATACTAACTGTGGTTGCAAAATTAGGTAGGTTAGGTTCGTTAGGTATCTTCAGATGCCCGAAGGGCAAACCACCCAGAATTACATTTCGCTGAAAGTCAAAAGAACAAATATGGTAGTATACCACAAGAAAACTGCTAAATCAATCAAGCAGATCTCAGGTACTTATAAGGCCGACCGTACAGTCAACCAATTTTATTTCTAGGCCACTTTGGACTATGTTAAAGTGACGTTGTCAACCAAAACGTAAGAGATTCCCTATGATTTGGTTTACAACGTCACGTTGACAAAGTCTATAGTGGCCTAGGAATCAAATTGGTTGACTGTTACCTACCTAGGTAATAAAACTGGCCAAGTGCAAGTCGTACTCGAACACGAAGGGTTCCGTCCCATTCTTGTACAGGGCCCGGTTTTAATTAAATTTTAGTTTATTAATTGTTGTTATAGCGGCAATAGAAATACACTGTGTGAAAATTAACTGTTTATTTAAGTATAACAGTTCATGACACGGTTCATAGTTAGACGGACAGCGGAGGCTTAAATAATAGGGCACGTTGGAACAGTCACGAGATTTAATTTGGCACCCACCTTAGGTCCAAAGTCAATCTGACGTTCTAAATCAATAAGGTTGAGCTTCCTAAAAGTTACAAATGACTTGACATCTCTAATGACATTGACGACTTCAAGCATATTTTTCTAGAAATGGGGTCCCAAATTAACGCTCGTGACCGTACCCTTGTTACGTTAAAAAGGAGTAACAGATGGAAATAGCTCAATATTTACATATTTATTCGTCTTCAGGTTTTGTCTCCGAGGATCTACGGCCGGAGGAGCAGGACCCTCAGTGGTGCAAGGAGAAGGGCGACGAGTTCTTCCGCGCCGGCAACTTCCTCGGCGCTGTGAGTGCGTACACGCACGGGATCACGCTCTCGGAGCGGCTGCCGAGCTTGTACGCCAACCGCGCCGCCACTCACTTCGCCTTGGGCAACTTTAATAAATGCGTGAGTAAGCAATGTAAATACCCACTTGCAGTAGGTATAGGAAATTGGAAAGGCGTCCCGTCGATTTTAGAGAAAGGAAAAACTATGCGGTACTCGTATTTGTTTTTTTTTTAAACCCATTTTTTTATTGGTGTGTTTGATAGTAAACGCGTGTATTTAATTCCTATTTGTTTTACCATTCGTACATACATACATTAAATCACGCCTGTTTCCCAGAGGGGTAGGCAGAGACCACTTCTTTCCATTGGCTACGATCTTGACAAATTTCTTTCGCTTCTTTCACATTCATACATCGAGTCACGCACGCACGTCGGTTTCGGGTACTTAAGATTCGGCCCTTTTCCAGTATTTCTTCGATTTGACTCGAAAAAGTACGCCTAGGGCGGCCCCTTCCGACCCGTCCACTCACTTTCGATCTGTATATTTCTTTCGTCAATCTTCTTTCATCCATCCTTTCCAAATGACCGAACCATCGAAGCATGCCCTACCATGCAAGAAATATGGTGGATTTCTTAGGAAATATTAAAATGTACCGTCAGAAGTACTCGGGAGCAGCTGTACTTTTTAGTACCTTTGTCGTATGGTCGCAGCGATTCTATTATTATACTAAATTCAAACCTATTACTTAACGGTACTGTGACATGGTACAGTCGAGCAAATTGATTCCTAGGCCACTTTGGACTATGTCAAAGTGTCGTAATCAATTAAAACGTGAGACTTTATGGTTTTATGTAGTGTCACTTTGACATAGTCCAAAGTAGTGTAGGAATAAATTTCCTGGACTGTAGGTACTAAAATGTACAGCTGCTTCTGAGTTCGACCGTACCTACCTATTCAGAAAAGCGGCGTTAAATTACAGATACTTACCCATAATGCTTTGCTGCATGTTTATGAATTGCTGTGAATTCCAGTCTATGAATCCATGGGCCTTAGATACCACTGACCGCTTTACACCTTTGCCATCTTCAGGAAAAACCTCTCCCACTTCCACAGGTAACTGACTGCTCCACAGCCTTGGACCTGATGAAGCCCCCATGCGAGGCCAACCGCCGCAGCCGGGCCAAGTGCATCGCTCGCCGCGCCGCCGGCTTGGCGCGCATCGGGTTCCTTTCTAAAGCCATCGACGAGATGAAAGCAGCCGGCAACCTGCTGCCAGAGGATGCCAAGATCAAGCAAGACGTGTATGACATGGAGAGGGCTTGGGAACAGCAACCTGACTCCAACTGAAGATCCTCTGCCCGGGCCTACTCCGTTTGGCCGTGTGTTTTTTTTTATGGCATAGAGAAGACAAACGAGCACACAGGCCACCTGATGGTAAGTGGAAACTGTGACCCATAGACATTCGCATTCACAAGACTGCAATGCAATCCTAAGACAGCAAATGCGTTGCCAACCCTGAGGACTAAGATAGAATGCATCTATGCTTGTCATTTCACCGGCTGTGTTATCCCCAAACCGGAACACAACAATGCGAACACTGCTGTTTGGCGGTAGGTTAATGTATAAGATGGTGGTAGCGATCCGGACGGACCCTGCACAAGGTCCTACCACCCGCAAAAGAGAAGTGCAGTGCGCAGTGTTTGAGGAGAAATTTTGTATACCTGCGTAATTTCGGTGACAATGGAATAATAATGATAGATAAAACCTGACGCTGCAGCCAGGATTGTCTCCTCACTAGGGAACCTATATAGTTTGTAACGTATTCTATCATACTGAAATAATTATTTAACAAACATTTTGTTTAATTTGTCTTAAGCTATTGTGACAACCCTATCAAAATAGGTAACAATTTTGCACGTGAAGCTTTGTCTTGTCTCTGTTCCGTTTATCTACTCCTGTGGCCCTACTTTGAAAATCGAAGTCCGGAATTATGTTAGCTCCATCTCGGTCACTCGTCATTTGTGACTAAATGGAGAGAAAGAGGTGAACCTAACGTAACTTCGAATTCAACGTAGGGCCTCTGTGGTCCAACAGCGGGCCAAAATACCTCAACAGCAAAGCGCACTTTTCACGATCCGACTAAATATAAGTTAAAAACCCGTTGGAACTCCACCCCGCACACTTGAACTTTGCGTTAATACAAATCGCAACTCTAGTTGCGCAAGGCACGCGTGCTAATTCGCATAGGTAAGTCTTCGTAAATCCCATGTAGTAAATGACGAGGTAAGCAATAAATAAATTACGATTTCTAATAGATAAATTATATTAAAAGGTAATTATAATACAATTCTAATTAATTAAATACACTTTAGTTTTATTTCTCCACTATCTTCTTGGTGAGCCCGAGGTTGTTTAACAGAGCTTGGGGGGAGGGGTCACGGCCGCGGAATCTGCGGAACACTTCCCCCGGGTGGCAACTGCCCCCTAGCGCCAAGAAGGTGTCCCGGTACCGAGCACCAACTGCCACCAAGTCCTGGTTGCCCTTCCTCGCCTCCTCAAAAGCGCTATACACATCAGCAGCAATCATTTTAGACCAAATAAAGGAGTAATACGCTGCCGCCCACTCCTCGGAAACGATCTTGGTAAAAGATAGGGGGTGGGAATCATATTTGTCGAAAGGCAAAGCATGATACTTAGGCCATAGTTCTTTTACAAGATCCCGCCAGAAAACTTTCTTAGAATGCAGCTCTAAGTCTAGCTTAGATAAGTACAGCTGATTGCATAAGGTATATCCTGCCATGTGTCCTCTGATCTTTTGAAGATTTTGAATGAATGCTTCTGGTAAAGGTTCGTCCGTCTTGTGATGGCCGCTGATCGCTTGTATAGTGTGAGGGTCGTACAACCAATGCGTCATGAACTGCCCGCACACTTCTGCAGCGTCCCATTCGACATTACACAGCCCCGCGACTTCTGAGTAGTTGGCTTTGGTAAGTAAATGCCTCAGCGAGTGACCAAACCGTTGAAATAGGACGCTGACTTCATTGAAGCTAAGCAGAGAGGGTTTTCCTTCAGTTGGCGCTTGGAAATTAAAGATTAGTGCGGATAAGGGTGATGTGGATGTCGAGGCACATCTGTTCTGTATTGATATGTGCCAACCAGCATCATCGAAGACTCGTATCTTCTCGTTTTGGCGCGCGTAAGGATCGAGGTAAAATCCTGCAATAGGCTTATTGCTAGAGTCATCAAACACATCATAAAATTTAACATCCTTGTGCCATGTATGAACATTAGGTCTCTCCTCTATCTGTACTTTGAACAGTGTTTGGCACAGATTAAAAAGGCTGTGGATAACTTTTGGAAGGGGGAAGTATTCACGTATTTTGTTTTCATCAAAATTATACAGTGACCACTTCTGCTTTCTCTGCCAGTAGGGAATGTCCCAGTGCTCTAGCTTAAAATCAAAGCCTCTGTCTTGTGCGAATTGCTGCAGCGCATCTAATTCCACATCTTGCATGGGACGGGCGCTTTCAAGTAAGTTATCAAGAACTATATTCACATTTTCGACAGATCCTGCCATTTTGGTTTCCATGCTCATATCAACGAATGTTTCATAGCCTAGTAGCTTAGCTTGTTCAGAGCGTAATTTTCTTATTTTCTCCAAATGTGTGCTGCTCTCTATATCTTTGTTACCATAACCTGAACATCTCTGTACATAAGCCTGCCACGCGTTCCAACGAAGACTTCTATCAGGGCAATATTGCATGAAGGGCTCGTAGATATGTGGTTGCAATGTGAGTTTCCATGGGCCCTTACTAGCGTCACTGCTGGTCGCCATGGACTGTAAGAGACTCTCAGGCAACTCTCGCACAATCCTGGGATCATTCAGACTGCTACTAAACATATCAGTGGCCAATTGGACTTTCTCCCGGAAAACATACCTTTCTTTCTGTAATTCAGAAATTGTGCTATGCAGTTTCCCCAAATTATTCCCTCGCTCATCTAAACCGTTAAGCTTGCCTTCTAAAATGTATTTATCTAAAAGCCTCTGTTCCTCGTCTGTGACTCGCTTTAACTTATTTTTTTCATCAAGAGCCGCCTGGAAAATGGGTACGCTATTGAATTTAGCCGACCTAGCTTTGTGTGCTCTCTCATGTATGTTTTTATATGACGCTGTTGGCATTAAAGAGCTGTTACCGAGGTATAAAGTCTTCGCCATGCCCCATGTTAGTTCTAGTTGGGCATCCACTTTCTCTAATGGTTGGAAAACCTCCACAAATGCATTCTTGCAGTTAGGGACAGATTTCTCTATTTGGTTGACTCCATTCTCGTAGTCTAAGCTCTGCTTGCTGATGGCAGCGATACATTTCTCGATTGTGATGTCACTGAACTCGGGCAGCCCGTTGTCTGCCAGCAGTGTATTTCTTTCTGCATCCTCTCCTATTTCAGGAATACTGAAAAAAAAAGATATCATGATAAAACTAAATCACATGGTATTCCTACGATGAATGTGTACTTACTTAACTATTTAAAAAAAAACAGCAAAGTGCGAGACGGACCAAGGGTTCGGTACCATTATCTATACAACATTAGACACTATACCAATTGCCATTATTAACATCGAGCAAAAAAACGGCAAAAAAATGACGTTTGTTGTATAGGAGCCCCATTTAAATATCTATTTTATTCTGTTTTTAGTGTTGTTATAGCGGCAACAGAAATACATCATCTGTGAAAATTTCAACTGTGTAGCTTTCACGATTCATGAGATGCAGCCATGACAGACAGACGGACAGACGGAGTCTTAGTAATAGGGTCTAGTTTTTACCCTTTGGGTATGAAACCCTAAAAATTTGCAATTTAAAACATTCTTAGGGTAGGTACATTTAAATTGACTCAGTGATCAAATGCATTATACCACCATTTACACTAGTTCTTAACTGAAAACAGACTGCAGTCAGAATTCAGCCAAACTGAACAATGTAAATGCACCACACCATTAGTGTCTTATTTTCAATATCAAATGATGAAACCTCACTTTTACATTCTTAATTTCCTGACACATTGTTACATGAACTAAATATAATATTCTGATAAGAAAACAAACTTGTAAAAGTTGCTGTTAGTCAATAAAAATGTGGAGCATCCGTAGAACTTTGTCATTATTAATATTATAAAATAAACTGTACTTGACATTCTATGCTTATTTTGAAGTTAGTATGAGAAGGTATGAAGGTACCAAAGTGATTAATAAAGCTTCAGCATTTCAGCACTATAGATGAATGGACTTGTAAATGTTCAGTTTTGATTTGTGTTTGAGGCAGGGACCGGAAAACGCGTTCGTTTGCTTAAGCCGTTGGAATCGATATCCCCTTCATACAATAACCCAAACGTTTCGGTAAGCCTTTCATCGGCTTAGCCGTTCATTACAATTGCCTGTTCAAGCCAACCTGATTTGTAACAACTGGTAACCGCTAACCGAATCATATAGGTTATCGAACTAACCGCTTATCGTTAAGGTTATGATAACTCGTTCTATCCTTCCATATCTTACGTGGTCTGTGTAAAAACTAAAATATCTTAACAGGTTCAATCAGCACAACAAAGGGTAACCCGTTCACAGCTTAATGATACTGGTAAGCAGTAAGCCGAATTAATTCAATCGAAGCGATAGCCTTTATAACAGGTAGGCAGGTTAGGGTAAATGGTTTCAGGTGACTACTGGGGTATCTGACATCACCGACATACACATTGGACTGAAAATTAACAAGGCATGCGCACATACAGAAGAGTATGTGTCAAATTTAATGGATAATAAAATTATTTACAGTTACTTCTGCAGTATAATGAATAATTAGCCAGCCATAATAGTTTTTTTATTGCAGAACATAATTGAAAAACTACAAGATAAATGTCTACCCACATATTATAGCAGAGCCAGATTAAGTAAGCACAGGGCCCGTAGCAAATTGTTTAAAAGAATATATAGATATTGGGGGGCCATAGTTGTGCAATGCCTTTTCAATGTGCGGGGCTAATCCAGCACTGTATTATAGCTCTAGTGTATTAAACGCTTTAAGAATAACTCATATTTTACCTAAGAATTAACTTAATTCCATCACAGATGGCCACTTTAAATGTTAACAGCATCCTTGGATTTTACAGCGTTACAGTATACACCAGAATAAACAAACACAGGGCCTGCAGCAAGTTCTTTTGGAAGGCCCTTGGTTGTCTTTAGGTTAGGGTGCTAACTAGAACAAAACTGTTAAAAATACATGATAGGAAGAAGTTGTTGGGTAGGCCCCTTATGCGCAGGGCCTGTAGATATTTCTACTCTTGCTACATGGCTAATCTGGCACTGAGAGTATACACCTTTCAGGTAATGTAACCTATATAATTATTTAAGTAAATAATTATAATACCCTAACAGTTCTTTGGACATAATTAGTACAATCAAAGATGTAAAAATACGCATTTAGTTGTGTGGTATCCTGAAGTGTCCTATGGCATAATATATTACTATAGCTACTGCCAGCAATAACCTAAAGGTCAGGAACCAACCCTAAGTATATATATAGTAAGTGCATTAACAGTTAAAAGTGAACCGGAGGCTAGAAAAAATTCAGCCCGATAAACAAGGTTATGCAAATTGCACCACCATTTCTAAACCCCGCTTAACATCATAATAACATAACGGGAACTAAAAAGTATACTTTTCACTTATACTACCCTAAAAACTCCTATGAATTGGTTAAAACCATGTACTTTTTATATATACAAAACAAATCAATGAAACTTACAGAACGACGTATCCCGCATTACGTTTGTTTTGGTAGAACTGCTTCTTTACATGTCTGGTTATTACTTTAGTGCGCAGAAAGGATAAGGCCATTTTCTCAAAAACTTAAATAAAGAAAATCGAAAACTATTTCATAATCTAGCTAGATATCGGGCCGCACCGCGATTTCAACCTGACATTTCATTTCAGAAATGTCATTTGTGTCTGTATGTTGGTCAAATAGGGTTGTCATCAACTTTGTCCGTGGTTTGTTTTTATCGACTATGTACGATAATAATGATTATACAAATCTATACAGACATTTAAAATATTACAAACGCGAAAGTGTATTCCATTGTAAGTGTGTTCCGGTTTCAACAGTTTTCCATGGATAAATTACACGTATTATATGTATAGGTACTTAAGTGTTTTTATTTTATGACGTCACGCCTCGCGAATTATTTTGATGTTGTACGATTATGTTAATGTTAAAAAAATAAGGTGGTGCGGGTGGACGTCGTGGAAACATTTACTTTATATATTTAAAGTTTATTTAAACGTATTTACTGGATGTATATGAGAAATTCTACTTGACAACAGATGGCGCTTTCATTTACCCTATATATTGTCCGTTAGATGTCGCTGTACAATCGCAAAAGAGTTTGTCTTTTATAGGTTTTAAAGCACGCGAGCCAATCCATTGTAGTCAATAAGGAGTTATGTCAGTGAAACAACAGCTTACATGTTCATTTATTTATCTTAAACTTAATCTTTTCTCCATCCTCCATAACAGCTACACTATCAATTATCGCAACATTAATCATTTCGCACGAACATAAAACATTACAAGTGTTGCAACTCCTCTGTTCTTGGATCACGGTAACTTTTTCTTCTAGAACCTTCCCGACCGGTTTTTGTTCTCGAACGGGAGGATTGCAGCAGAAGTCTGTATCCAGGCCCATTTTCTCTCCATCTTCCAGGGTCTGAGGAAGGTGCTGGTTCAGGGTTTCTGGGAGGAGCAGGCTGGCTATACCCCCGGCGACTAAAAGGGCGCCCATTATGATGAGTGGAAGGACCATGATGTCAGAACCCTGAAAATAAAGGGAGGTACTATACTATTTTCCAGGTAGTAGGTTCATCATCTTACGCCCTATCCCCGCCAAGCAGCTGTGTTTGCTCTGATTTATTATTGTGTAAATGGTAAGACAGAAAGTGAAGCGACCAGCATGGAGATTTATTGCATCTTAGCTTAGTCCTCAGGGCGGGTAACTCCTATTTAAAGATTGTAAGTGTCCATGGGCCTCCGCTTCCCATCAGGTGACCCATCTGCTGGTTATCCCTATTGCCATCCCATTCAACAATTCTTAGAAAGAACTTTAAGAATCCGACTGCGAGTTTTATATTGTCATCTATGTATGGTTAATACCCTATGCTAAAGACATTCAAATCCGCCAAATATTAATATTAAATATTCCTCAAATTAAAGTGTTTAGTAACAACCGCGACGCTGAGTCGAATCTGAAAACACAGCTCGTTTATCAAATTCCGGTCAGCCTCTACGAGGGTACACAAAAAACGTACAGGTCAAAAACTTCATTCTTCGAGAATCAGGTCAAAAAAGGGTGTCCGTTAGTAACACGTCGACTTACCAGATAGTTTACAAGCGGGATGAAGATGGGTCCAAGCATTCCGAGCACAGAGCTGAGGCTCATACCAAGTCCTCGTACTACCGTTGGGTACAGTTCTGAAGCCATCAGTGGAAGCACCACGAAGGAAGAGGATATGCCCATCTTGCCCACACAGTATAAGGCCAGGGTTACGTACTCTTCTGAAAAAGGAGGAAGGTTTGGGTTTTATGAGCTATTTTGTTCTCATTTAATAAAATGTGGCTGTTTTTCTACTTGTATTAAGTGAATTGTGAGTGATGTGGCCATGGTGCTCTTACGGTGAACTAAATGGTTAAGATACCTGTACAGCCGACTACAAAGAGGTATATCCACTTTTGGACCTTATTACAATGCAAGAAGGTGAAAAAGTGTTGTTCAAACATATAGTCAAGGTACACTAGTGTGTAAGTTAGAGAGTCCGAAGACGTTTTGCGGGTGGTAGGACCTTGTGCAGGGTCCGTCCGGATCGCTACCACCATCTTATCCATTACCCTACCGCCAAACAGCAGTGTTCACACTGTTGTGTTCCGGTTTGGGGATAAGACAGCCGGTGAAATCACTAGCATAGAGGCATTCCATCTTAGTCCTCAGGGTTGGCAACGCATTTGCAGTCTTAGGATTGCATTGCAGTCTTGTGAATGCGAATGTCTATGGGTCACAGTTTCCACTTACCATCAGGTGGCCTGTGTGCTCGTTTGTCTTCTCTATGCCATAAAAAAAAAAAAGACGTAGCACAAAAACACAAAAAATGGTTTAAATTTACTCTGTTTCTATATCTCACCATGTTGCACCAAGAATGTGGTCAAGCACGCGATTCCCCCCACCACCATGCTCATACACAGCGTCCACCTCCGTCCCAGCCGTTCCATGGACGGCCACAAGAACAGGTATGTCGGCAGCTCCACAATCCCCGCCAAAAAGAAGTTCAGAAACTCATCTCCTCCCAGAACTGGAGCATAATACGACAGCCCAACATATACACTGGTATTCGTGAACCAGATAAAAGTTATTATTATGGTTTTCTTGCGCAAATTAGGCGTTCTGAACAAATCCATGACACCATATTTGCGGGACTTCTCCCTTTCTAAATCAAGCTTGAGTTTGTCAGATTCGTATTTGCGGCGGAGGTGAACCATGTAGTTGGCTGGTAGCGACTTGTTGTTTATTCTGAAAAGGGAAAACGCTCTTTAGGGTATTTAGGGAACATAAAAAAACGTCTCTTAGCAACTTCTTTAAACTCAATATATCTCCAGGACTCTCTACATAACTAAACAATACACCATAAAGTGATTATCATGTACCAGGACAAAGGTAACCTTCCCGATCTGGCCTATAAGTGGGAGCGACCGTGTGCTCTCGAACATGGGCCAGATGTATAAAATGAAGACGACGAACGGTATCGTGGTGTCCAGATCCAGTTGCCTTCAGAGCTGAACCATGCAAACTAACTAAGGTAGCGCTCACTACCTCTGGATCATTGGAATAATCCAAAACGACATACTGACCTGGCCATATTCCTAAGTATAACCTCAGCCTTTTCAAATTGTCCCCTAGCCAGCAGCCACCGCGGGCTCTCAGGCATGGGCCATAGGAACAAGAAGAAGCAGAGGAACGGCAGTGTCGTGGCCAGGGCCAGCTGCCTCCAGTCCCGGACCATGTAGACTACTCCTGCGAGCAGTATTAGTCCCAGCGAGTACGCGATGTTGGAGAGAATGGTGCAGAGAGTCCGGTGCTTTGGGCCCACCAGTTCTATGGCTGAAATTTGTAACATATATGGCTGATTTTCTGATGGATATTGCCAATTAATTAAATTGTTGCCGTCAATACCTTACAACTACCTACTTACAAGACAATACTTTTTTTAGATATAATGTATTTTGTCTGGTTACTCAGTTGTATAAGAGTAAGATACCTATAAATGTGTATTGTTTACTACACCTATTGTTACTAATACTAATTGTTTGCCACATTAAATAGAATACTTACCTGTCTTCGCAAAATTGGCTAACGGCCGGATCCTATGTTCAAACAGCGGATAGATAAGGCTTATACTTCAGGTTAAAATTTGACATTGACATGGCAAATACCCATACAAAATGTGTCTAATCCGAAGTAAGCATCCGTCCGCGGTTTGAATATTGGGTTCAGCCATAAGAGCAGGTACTTATAAAAATAGGGATTTTTAAATTTAAATACCTTTACTATAGATAGCCTATATATAATAATTTGCTTTCTGTTAAATTCGAAAAAAAATATAGTTTAATAAGATAAATTATAAATTCAAGCTCCTATTTTGAACATACCCAAAACATAAGGCGTGGCCATAATAGCTGGAACGGTGAACCCGACCCCGATCCTATAGATCACCCAGATCACGTAGTTCTGGGCGAATGCCGTGGCTACGCCGAAGACGCACTCGATGAGGAGGTAGATGAAGAACGACGGCTTCCGGCCCAGGGTGTCCTGGAAGGTGGTATACCAGGTAAAAAAATCTTTCCGGCAAGACTCGCACAATGCAAAGAAAACTGTTAGATAAGGATTTTTTTTTTCTATTGCAACCCCATTTTGCCGTAAAACTAGTGGTTTGCGAAAAGAGGTTGGAAAAATCTTGGGTGTTCAGAATGAAATCTGGATGATTGGTCACCATCACCACGAATCTCTAAATTCGAAACTTCGAACGCCCCATCGCATGCACTCATCATCATTCTTGATTCAATCGAGAGAAAGGGATGGAGCTAACGACTAACGTAGCTAACAACTTCCATTTTCAAAGTAGAGCCCCTGGTGTTTAACGTGGTGGTTGCCACTAGAGAATATTGCATTGCAGTTCAACCTGTCAACACTTCCAAGTTCCAACTCTTTTATGTCAAGCTATGAAATATTTGTCTCCATAGTAAAATTGTACAAAAATAAAAATATTTCATGTTTTGAACCGTTTTCATAAATAGTCCAGAAAACTCCGAAATTTTCTGAACTCATGACAACTGTACCTGGAGGTAACCGAAGATGTAGTTGCCGATGATGCCACCGACGGCGAGGAGGACCAGGCCCAGGGTTGGGTAGAAGTCCTTGCTGCAGACCAGGTTCCACTGGAAAATGAACAGGCATGAAATGGACATTCATTTGGACTTTTTGTTAGCCTGGTTGGTAGGGTGACCCTGCCTAGGAGGCTGATTTGAGTTTGTTTGATTCATCGTACTAATATTTGTCAAATATTTGTTTCTGAGTATGTACATTATATAAGTACCTACGTATGTTGACCTTTGTCCCTTAGAGTAGAGCTTAGTTTCAGACGAGGTCAATTTGTGAAATAATTAATCGATATCGTATTTTGTTAATGGACTTCGTATAATAACTAGCTTTCTGTTTATTGCTTCCCGATAAGCCACTTCGTGAAGCAATAATTAAGACTTAATGCACCAAAAAAATGGACTATAAATTCACTACACTCTGTAGGTACATACCTTCCGTGTGGACCACACAACTATGGTCCTAGCATGCAACAATAGTCCAATTTTCCTCATTACATTATTCTAAAAATATGATAGTTATAATTATTATTTTAGAATAATATAATAAGGGAAATTGGACTATAGTTGCAGGCTAAGACCATAGTTGTAAGGTTTTACCTGCATATAATAATAATAATAATAATAATAAATCGTTTATTTACAGGCAAGAGACCCAGATTGTACATACAAAAATTACAGTGTAAAAAATAAAAATAATATAAAATACAATAAAATTGGACACACATGATGATGTACAATAAATAAGTATGGTACGAATACCAGTACCTACAAAAATAGTAGTAGGTACTTGGTCCTTAAAACTATTTCCGGTTCTTGTCCCGATGCACAGATAGCCAATAGCGGAAGATTGGGCTATCTAGGTCACTAGAGATCGCTCTGAGTATACGGTTATCAGAACGCCACAGCCTCTCCCAGAAGGACGCTATACGCTCCCTCATAACCGCAAAAAAATCTGGCACCCGGGCCTCGGCAAACATGCTTGAGGCACTACAACATCGTGACAGTCGCATGAGAGCACGCAACGAGTCATTGTATTGTACTCTCATAGTGCTGTACGATTTGCGTCGAAAGTTTGCCCAGAGTTGGCAAGTGTAGAAACACTGACAGTAAGCATTAAATAATGTTAATTTGACATCGTTGCTACACCTGCCAAATCTTCTCGCAAGCATGTTGCTACGTATGCATAGAGCCCTTCTCTCCCGCTCCATGTCCCTGTCGTCTTTCAGGTCATCGGTCAAGATATGACCTAGGTATCTGAATTGCTTTACAACCCGAACCGCAGAACCATTTAGCCTAACTTCTTGCACATGCTCCGGGCCTCTTCCCGCCCTGAAAACAACCATTTCTGTTTTGCCCACGTTGTACTTCAATCCGTGTGAAATTGCATATTCCTCACAAATTGAGAGCAATTTCTTGAGGCCTTTCATCGAGGGGCTGAGGAGCACCATGTCATCCGCGTAGCTTATACTGTTGATGCAGTCTCCGCTAACGTGGCATCCTACACGTGTACTCCTCAGCTGAAGAATGAGGTCGTTCACATAGACGTTGAAGAGGTCCGGAGACGTAAGCCCACCCTGGCGAACACCGCATTCTAACCTGTACATGTTAGATGTCGCTTCACCCCATTTCACACAGTTAGTTTGACCGCCATACCAGTACCTCAACAGATCTACCACCTCTTCTGCTACCCCTGAGCCGTACAGTTTGTTCCAGAGAATGTCATAATTAACAAGATCAAACGCACGGCTCAGATCGAGGAAACACGCGTACACAGACGTATTACGGCTTGTGTAGTAATTTACGGTGTGTTTCAAACTTAGTATAGCCGAGTCCGTTGAGAGACCGGGACGGAAGCCAAACTGCGCATCATCAATATTTAAATGGTTCATCAGCTCGGGCTGCAATAACCGTTCAAAGACCTTACCTATAACCGTACCCAGAGAAATAGGGCGGTAGTTATTCGCGCAACTGAGATCCCCGGTTCTGTTTTTTGCGATAGGTATAACGACTGTTTTCATGAGGTCCGGCGGTAGGTAACAATATTTCAAACAAAGGTTGTACAGCGAACAGAGCTTAACATATAATGATCTACCTGCTCTGAGTAAATGCTCCAGACTGAGGTCATCATGCCCAGGTGACTTGCCTCTCTTCATCTTTAAAACAGCCTTTTCAATATCGTCTGGGTAGAACTGAATTCTCAGTTTCAGTTCTTCAGAACCCCGGACAGGCCTAGACCCAGTCTGTAGCATTGCCTCAGATATTGGTAGCGGATCGACCATGAAATTTCGACCAAACATATTGGCTATCTGTGCCGGGTCTTGTAGACCGTCCACACTAACTGGTAAGCCTTGCTTGTCAGTAAATTTTTTTGTTTGTTTCCAAAAACTCGTGAAATTCTAAAATATAATATGCCTCTAAATTAGTAGGAACATCTAAGCCGAATCATGTTATTAACCTCGCTGACGATGGTGTTCTTGTACACGCTGCGGTCGTAGACCCAGCTGGTGCAGGGTACCACGGCAGCTGTGGGCTCCAGGGTCCCCAGCGACGGGTCCTTCATCAGCTCAGAGTAGTTCCGGTCGTACATGCTGCACTGAGAATACTCGAGCACGCCGTTCTTTATCTCAAAGGGAATACTGGAAATAAGAGAAACATTTTTATCTGTCACGAAGAAGACAAACGAACACAGGTCAGCTGATGGTAAATGGGTTTAATGCCTCATGAATATTTGCAGTTTTAGTGCAAATGCGTTGCTAACCCTGAGTACCATGACGGAATGCCAGCACGATATAGTCAAGGGTGAAATTTAAGACAGCGCCGAGCGTACGCCGGATGTACAGTGGCGCCCTCATTACTTTTATTGTGTTTTCTAATAAACTAAAGTATTTTCTTGAAATTGGATGAATTTTTTTGTACTACAAATGAAAACACAACTTATAGGGTATATCATATAGTTTAATAACAATTCACCTTCGAGTTATTAACTTAACGGAAAAAAGTGGCCACCGTTTCCCGTTAAGCTGTTACGTATCCCATAAATTGTGTTTTTACTTGCACTACAAAAACATTTCGTCTGATTCCAAGGAAATTCTTTAGTTAATTAGAATACAAAATAATAGTAATGAGGGCGCCACTGGATGCTCGGCGTTTGCTCGGCGCAGTCTTAAGAGTCAATTATAAATTACAAGTTATATTGTAGGTATAATGTTAATTGCAAAAAAAGTTTAGTTTCGTACAATAGTCTCTTATAACATTAATTACATTTATTACGTGCTATAAATGCGATTTCCCAAAAGTGAGTATTAAACCAGAAAGGTAATCTATGTTCCTAGTTACCTATGCATTCCAGTATTCAATGTTAATCATTGATATTATAAGTTTTACATTGGGCTTGAAATAACTCAAGTAAACATGTCAACTGCATGCTATTTAACCCTAGAACTTTAACAAACACTATTGTATCCAGATTAATAAACGAACTAAATGAAAAAAAAACAAATGATAAAAATAAGAAAAGACGCATGACATTCATTCGCAATCGCACGCAACCCATCCATAAAAACAAAAAACCCAAGCGGGGCCTGCCAATGTTCCTGTAGCTTTGCTCACAGTTGATTCCTACACCCTTAATTAACAGATCTCAATACAGTGTGTTACCAGCACCCTAGCTTTTTTTAAAGTACGTTAAAATAACGTATATCTGTAACGTAACTATGACATTAATTTAATTAATAAATAATTTATCAGGCTTTGTTAACTTTCTAACAAAATTTTAATTGCCAGCAATGTAAAGCACAGCAATCTGACAAGTGTAAATGACAGTCGAAGGATACTTTGATTATTATGATCTGCCCCCGTACCACGACATGCCTTGTACCAAGAAACAGCGATACTAATAACGATGAACACGCAGCACATGCACTCATGGACTTGTACCTAAACTGGACTGAGTACTAACTTTATCTAGTCAATCAAAATTGAACCGTATTACGAAGCAAGACAGTTACAATTTATGTGATGATATAGGTTGAGGACGAGCGAGAGCAACCAACCCGAGGACGGTGTCCCCCTCACTCAAGTTGCCAATGTAATAAAGGTATATATATATATAAATATTTGATGTAGGTACTTGGTCACCCTAGTTATCTTATCTTATGGATGGGGTCCTTACGGATACACTTCGACCCTATGGGATCTTTTGTGTAATTACCCCTCTTTTAGCTCTTAATCCAATGCAGCCTCCACCCCTTCCAAATAGCGGATAGTGGAGTGCAATGGCAGAGCCTTGAAATCGTTCGGTTCTGGGTAGCCACAACCGAGTATTTTCATTCTTACTCCGGCGAGTGCGTCACATTCACACAATAAGTGTTTCATTGTTTCCACCTCCTCGCCGCACATTCTACAATCTGTGTTGTCATATAGGCCCATCTTTGCTAGGAGATGTTTGACCCCAAAGTGCCCTGTAAACACTCCGATAACGAATCGGAGTTGTCTTCTGTTTAGTTTCCAAAGTTTTTTGGTCCAGCTCTGGTCAACTCTTTCTATGAAGAGCTTTGCATGCCCTAAGCCTACCGTAGTTTTCCACTCCTTCTGGTGGTTTTCTAGGGTGTTATCGTTCAGGGCTGCTTTTATGGTGCCCGGTGAGGGTGCCACAAATGGTTCTGGTCCGACGTATGCGTCCTTGGACCCTTCCCTTGCCAGCTCATCCGCGGCTTCATTCCCGGGATAGCCTTCGTGTCCTGGAATCCACATCAGTTTCACTTTGTTGTGCCTACCAAGCCTGTTTAAGGCTTGGATTCCATTGTAGACTAGTTTTGAGTCTACTTTAGGCGCTGTCAGTGCCTTTAGTGCCGCTTGGCTGTCACTTAGAATGTAGATAGTTGTGTCCTGTGGAGATCTACCTATATTCTCTTGCGTACAGGCAATTATCGCATACAGCTCCGCCTGGAAGACCGTTGCATAGTTGCCCATACTTATGCTACTGTTATAGTCTTTGGCGTAAATACCCGCCCCCGTACCGGTGCTCATTTTTGAACTATCAGTGTACCATATCGTGTTGTCTTCCTCTGAGAGGTGCAACCCATCCTTCCATTCATCCCTGGTTGGGATGTGGACATTGAAGTTCCTCCGGAATACATACTTGGGCTGCATTTTATCGGAGCCCATCGTCAGTATTCTGTCTAGAACAACATTGTGTGCCATTTTAGTGTGTCTGGTTCTAGGCGATGCGTCGCTCCACAGGCCCGTCTCTTTCAACCTCTGTAGCGACTTGCACGCCTCAGACTGAATGGCAATATGCAGTGGTGGCAGGTTTAGTAAAACCTCCATTGCCACCGTCGGCGTTGTTCTGAACGCCCCTGTTATAGCCATGCAAGCCACCCTCTGCACCTTAGTTAGAGATGGTCACCCTAGTTAAAACGAGATGCAATTCTCTAGTATGGTTTCTCTGTCGGTCACACTTTTTTATCGCAGTACTCAGTCCAGTTTAGGTACAAGTCCATGCATGCACTACATTAAAAATGGACAGTACCTAAGACAATTAATTGTGAAGTTATTTTAATTATTTTTTAATTGATAATACTTGTAAACAATTGCTAAAGCAACATATTATCGGCAGTTTCAATAAATGCCCGCATGCCGGTAACACACTGTATAACCTTCTCACCTGAGGTTGTTGGGTTGGTCCTGCGCGAGATCAAAGCCAGGCGCGCGGCACCAGTGCCGCACGTCGGCCGCCATGAACAGCTGCGCGTACGCATGGAAGCCGCACGGCAGCACCGCCGGCAGCAGCACGCCGCACACCACCAGCCGCTGGTACCGCCCCCATGAGCCCACGTCCTCGAGGATCGCGTCGAAGTCCATAGGAAGAGCTGAAAAGTTCGGTTTTTACATACACAACCACATTATGCACACTTAGGCTAAGATGTTTACCAGTGTATTAGTGACAGGTTGCAAGACTTGCAAGCCCATCGCCTAACAGTACTATACGCCTTTATTCCCTTAGCCGTCTCTTACGACATCCACGGGAAGATATGGAGTGGCACTATTCTAACCCGGCAACCACACGGGTAAGTTCGGTTCTTAGGGTTCCGTAGTCAAACTAGGAACCCTTATAGTTTCCCCATGTCCGTCCGACCGCAGCTTAGCTCAGAGACGCTAAGTTCTAGAAAGCTGTAATTTGTAGAAAGTATATATGGTTATTGATATCAGCGCCCTCTAGTATGCATCTACGAGTTTGATAGCAAGTCAACATTGACGTTTTCTTTGGTATCGTCATCGATTTTCGTTAAATAATGTACCTATGGGGGTCTATGACTGGCTGTCATTCTGAAAACATCTGTCCAATTATTTAATTTTTGTAAATGATTTTATCGTTCATTTTGATTCGCAAATCCAGGGCAGTTTTGTGGGACAACTTGTAACATTGATGAAGAACTTGCATTAAATAAAATAACAGTGAAAAGATGGTTCCAAATGAGTTAGCGGTCAAGATCACACCAAGCCATTGAAGTGGATGCCCGCCATCTTCAAGGGTCCATAACGACTATGACTGGAAGACTTCGACGACAGGACAGGATTCACCGTACAACGTTCTTTTTATATACTTGACATTGGCAAAATTACCTTATTATGTAGACGCCATTAAATAAATAAATAATAATGTACCTATGAGAGCGTGGGTATATTTTAGGGGTTCGTGCTACACACGTTTTCGAATCGTAAAGGTGATTCGATGTGCTCAAGCTACTGTACATCATGGCAACTGCAGTCAAACTGTTGTGACAGTTTAGCAGACTATTTTTTAATAAAAATATGTAATTTTTTTGGTTAATAAATAAACAATAAATAAAAATTGGCCTTTGAGGCCCATAGACATTTGCAATCACCAGCCTACATTGGGATTCTAAACACTGTAAACGCGTTGCCGATCTCTCTCATAGAACATCTAATATCGGAGCTTTTTTCCAATACCGGTATTTAAATACCGAAGAAATTTTAATTAGCCGGTTTTCCGGTATTTCGATATTTTAAAGTCAGAAATGTTAAAAATCGAATTTTTTGAACTGACCTAAATTGCTACTTTAGGTGGACGAAGTTTGAGGCCCTAACAATAATAAATCATCACATGCATACCAAATGTAATATTACCTAAATCACAGCACATTCATTCAAAATATCGTGAATTTAAACTTCAGATTGTTTTTGCACATGCGAGTAACTTAATAATCAAAATTAACAACATAATTTTCTTAAAAACACCCAAAACAGAACAAGAGAAATTAAATAAAAAAGCCCGCCAGCTTTCAGTTATGATTTTAACTGTAAAGTCAAAATCAAGAATTATTTCTTGTAGGTAATCATAACCTGTTACAAGAAATACTAGTGATCATTTCAAATAAGTGCAACGT
The DNA here is from genome assembly GCA_963966035.1 of Acleris laterana. Classification (NCBI taxonomy): domain Eukaryota; kingdom Metazoa; phylum Arthropoda; class Insecta; order Lepidoptera; family Tortricidae; genus Acleris; species Acleris laterana. Next base: position 2,535,875 of record OZ014450.1, read on the forward strand.
TTCATCACCGATGTTTAGAATCTCCTCTATGAGAAATATGTACTTACTCGTAGTGCATTCTTAAATTACTAATCTATTAGTAGGTAAAAGTTTAATTTTATACAACAAATGGTCGGGAGTTCGGGAATAATACATCCTATAGCTAATATCAAAATACCGGTATTTTGAGAGCTCGAATATCAGTTTTTAATATCGGAATTTTAGTCCGATATTCCGGTTTTTCGATAGTATCGAATACCGCTATTCATGCTAACACTCTACGCTTATTTGTCCCCAACATCAACCAAACCGATAAATCAACAACTATCTACAAACACGGGCTTAATTACTACATACATTCTTTACCTGTCGACCAAAAAGCGAAGATTACACTGGAGGTTATAGTGTAATAATAATAACTTTAATCTTTAGTAGGGTGGCGGAACCAGTAACGGACAAGGGCTAATGATGGTCACTTGATTCTTATTGTACAGAATCATAAATTGACTGTCGCAAAACAAATCAATAACCCTCATTTGTTTTGCGACAGTCAATTTATGACTGAATGAGCTTTGAATTAAGATTAATGTGTCCATGATTGAATTAAGAGTTATGTGTCAGCTAAATTGTCCAACACTGGTACCATCACGCTAAGTAGAGATGTATTATTATCTTTCTCATAGCTTTTGGTGGAATTACATCTGAGAGCGCATAGCTTTAACGTTTTCTGAAGCATATTTGAAAGGTTACCGCTGTGACCTAAACTAGCGTATAAGATAGGTCACAATAACCCCATAGAGAGCAACCTCAAGCTATCTAGTTAATATTTGATCCACAAATTTTAAGAAAAGGTACCGCCACCATCAAAGTAGCCACCGTCTCTGTAAGCAAAGCATTAAAAAGTGTCCAAATATTTTTGAGCACTAATGTAACATATTGCCTTAGTATATATTTACACTTTATTGGTCTGCTATAGTAGCCATACCTGTTCTGCTGCCAAGTTTTCAGCTCGGCAGTCCAGCCAGCGACGGGTTCGTCTAGCCAGCGAGCGCGGCCGACTGACTGCCACTTCAGTACTAAACGCTACCGGCAAGGAATACACACAGCGTGTTCTATCTATTAGCCATTTTTTCATGCACATATTCAGCATCTGTGCGTGTCAATTTTAAATTCATACTCTAAGCAGAGCTGTACAAGTACGTTGTTAGTATATACTGTTAATCTACTTGCAAATTGGATAAGACCTCCATTGCTGAGAAAAGGCTCCGAATTAACCACAACACTAAGTACAATAAGATTTCCCCAATTCTTCACGTTTAAAAAAATTAAACTTTTTGTGAACCCCTAGGGTTTTTAAGAAGTATTCTCTTAAAATGTCAAGTCTGTAGGTACACCGGTTAAGTCAGTTACTCAGCCATAGTAAAAGCCTTTTACGTTTAAATTCGTTTTTAAATATATCACAATTGGATACCTGTGACTTTAAATAATCTCTACACACTGAGTTTTTAGCTACTAAGTAATACGTGTGCACAGTACAGCAAGCCATTGTCGCTCATAGTGCAACTCTTTTGTTACACACTACGAGTACGTAGAGAGATCACTGAGCGACAAAAAAGTTGCGGGCAACTGGGGATAACAGCTCTTAACAGACTAACAACTAAGTACTTCTGAGCATTCCAAACGCTCTACAGAAAGGAAAACCTGGTAAAGTTAAGTTATTAAGTAACGTTATAATTATGGTCTTATCTCTAACCTAACATTAGTTCTGCGTACGATCACTACCTAAACTAATGTACTGCACTGCTAAACTTCCGCAACAGCTCCAAAATGTCGATGGTTTTACGCTTGAACAGCGACACTGCGACATCTAGCGGGCAATAGAGTAAAAAAAGCGCCATCTGTCGTCGAGTAGCATTTCTCATACATCCCGAATAAATAAGATTTCTGAAAATCCTACATCGAGTAAGTACGTAAGAAATAAATAAAAGAAAATAAAAAAGAAAAATACATTTTTGAAAGCTGCAAAATCGAATTGTATTTAACATTTTACTACAATCATCTTGGAAAATAAGTAGTCGGTACTTCGGGGCCCCCTGAATACCCTGGGCACAGGCCCCGTGTGCCCTTATGGTAAAGTCGGGATTGCCTTGTGCCTGTGTTCTAACCATTTTCATAAAATTGTAAAAGTCCGTTTACGATTCTTTAAACTTGTCATTTGTCAGGGAACAGCCCGTACATGGGCGCGTGCGCAATTATCCCATTCTGGGCAGTCAGACAATTCGATTAGAGGAATAATTGTAGGAAGGTCGGGAGAGAGGGCGGCTGGCCGATTTAATATTGCTGTCCGGAAGACAGGACTCAGGTATTGTTTACCCAACTGCGGCCAAGCCCAAAAGGCGGGTTTTGTGTTTGACCTGTATGTGTGTATGTCCGTTCTTAGGCCCGCTCTTAACTACGTAACGGGTCAACTGATTTTGATAAATAATACGTCATTAGATTCGTCTTGATGGCGCGAGTGTTACAGGGTAGGTACAGTCAAGGACTTTAATTGTTAAGCCACTATGGAACCCTGTCGCATAACGTTGATCATTAATTTTAGCGTAATTTCTTTCATATGGTTTGACGCTGTCATTATGACAGGGTTCCATAGTGGCTTAACAATTAAAGTCCTTGACTGTACACGATTTTTCAATCGGATTTAATGTGTTCATGTTTTTAACATATAATATCGACGACAGTATCAAAAAAATACAGTTGGGTTTTTAAAGGTATTTGAAATATTTTACTCCACCTTCTTATCCCTAAAATATTAAAATCTTAAAAAAAGGAGGTGCTATAGCTCTTTAAAAGACCGCCGGGTGTGTACTTCTTTTTTACTCGCCCCAATGAACTCATAAGCTGGTCTTTCCGAATTTACCCAAACTAAAAACTTTTTAACACCTATACTAACGAAATAATAGAAACGCTAGTTAGCGTATCTTGGCATGGGCCTCAGTTTACCTCTTATCCCTTTCTCTAGATAGCGTTATATGTAACGAGTGAAAGTGGAAAAAACTTCGAAGTTTGTTATTTAATGCTTGTTATGCCCATTTGCATTTTTTTTTATGGCATAGAGAAGACAAACCTACCCATGTTATTTGATATTATGTTGAATTTAATATTTATTGCTTCATATAATGCTAGATTAAGTAGTACCATTGTAATATGTTAAAAAAACGACTGACTGCTGAGTTTCTTGCGGCGTTTCTTCTCAGCAGTGTCTCCTCTGGGGAAGCGCTGGTAGATTCTTGACGTGTAAAAGTGCCCGTACGGCTTACTTACTGAATAAATGTCTTTTATCTTTTATCTTTTAAACGAACACACAGGCCACCTGATGGTAAGTGGAAACTGTGACCCATAGACATTCGCATTCACAAGACTACAATGCAATCCTAAGACTGCAAATGCGTTGCCAACCCTGAGGACTAAGATGGAATGCCTCTATGCTAGTCATTTCACCGGCCGTCTTATCCTCAAACCGGAACACAACAATGCGAACACTGCTGATTGGCGGTAGATTAATGGATAAGATGGTGGTAGCGATCCGGACGGACCCTGCACAAGGTCCTACCACCCGCAAAAAGTTAAAGTTAACCCTAGGTTAATTTGTAGAATTTGACAGTATTTATAATTATTAATCTGACTTTCTTAAATAATTTACCTTGGGGTTAATCTAAGATTAAAGGAGGGTGGGCTAAGTGGCCTAATGACCAATAAGGACAAGCGATATGTCCCCGAATAGGTAATTCTAAGTTATAAAACTATTACTATGACAGGTGGTTCGAAATCTTTGTGTGAAAAAAGTTATTGCCATGCAAAGACCGCGGTTTTTCCAAGTAATTATTCTAACGTCGTCTATGTAGGCGACCCCGATGTTCCAGATTTTTAAATATTTCACACAGCGATTTAAGATTTCCCGCCATACAAAAAGTTGTAGAATATGAAAAAATCTTTCAAAGGACATACGGCTTGTCATTATTGGTTTTTAGGCCAGTGTCCATACAAAACTGACCATCATCCTTTACGTGCAAGTGGGCCTTAGCAAACCACTAAAGTAAACTATTATAATGTATGAGTATTACATATGACATATACATTTATTGTAGTAAGTATTAGCAATAATTAGGATAATTATGTTTTAATTTTTTAGTTTACTCTGTCTTGTTTTTCTGTGCACCCACTATGTAAATTTCTGTTTGATTATTTGGTCGACTGGTAGAGAATGCCATTAGGCATAAAGATTTAAAAAAAAACCATATCATTCCCCTTTTATTCATGCTTTATGGAATCCTTAGAATCAACTCGCATTGAATGGCCATCCGGTAACTGGGACACGAGGCTCTCTCACGGTCAGATTTAGTAAATATGTTTTCTATTAACCAATTGAACCGCTAATTGAGCAGTACGGGACCGGAACTTCGTATGTACCGACTGTTTCTATTAATAGCCTTACTAGGTAACTACCTCGTGGGATTGAGTACACATCGCTAACTCGTTGCATTTAGGTAGCACTTGACAGATTAGTGATGAGACAAGTTTTTTGAGTATCTTTTCTGATAAGATTTAATAATCAATTAATATTACCTACATGGTCTTAACATAAACGAAGTAGCTTTGATCACTAGTTTAAAAACATCAATGTCAGTGTCAATGATATTGTCATTCATTTACTTACTCGTTATAATTATTACGAGACATGTCGCGAAACATAAACTGTTTCCAAATAATATCCAGAACTCCTACTACAAGGTGACATGGTTAAATTTTTTCACAAAGTGGATTTTCTCAAGTAGAAGACATAGGCTGACTGACTGATGTCATAAATTAAATGAATGAAAAGTCTTTTTTTCTAATTGGTTTCCTTTTCTCGAGTCGTACAGGAAGAACATTGTCACATCACTAGCCTGTTAGAAACTGTCGAGTGCTACCTAAATGCCACGAGTTAGTGATGTGTAGATATGACACACCCATATATGATATATCTACTCGTAGACCTTTGGGAAACCATCGGTGAACCTACCAGGGCCTGTATTCTAGAATAGTGCCACTCCATGTCTTCCCGTGGATGTCGTAAGAGGCGACTAAAGGAATATAGGCTTGTAGTACTGTTAGGCGATGGGCTTACAACCTGTCACTAATACGCTGGTAAACATCTTAGCTTTTTTGTGCAAAATTTGGTTACAGAATGATGAACAAATTTTTAAAATTGTATGTATTCTGTAGCTCTTCTGTAGCCCAGCCAGAGTGGGCAGGGATGACAGGCGTGAAGTTATCTAAATAAGAGCTACGACGATACGATAACAGGCCAAAGACGATATGGTTTTAACGAATAGAGGCCTTGATTAAGTACTACGAGTATATGAACTCAATCGTCTAGGGAAACAAAGAAAAAAATACTATAAAAATAAAGGTTTAGTGACCGATTTTAAGCCGCAACATGTAGGTACTGAAAGCGGAGGCGGTACCGTGCGGTACGTTCCCATACTAAAACCGCCTGCACCAGGCTTTTGAAACGCTTTTAAAGCTAGGCATTCACGACCGCTACAACAACTAACAAGTCGATTAGAGCAGCGCCGCGCCAAAATCGGTCTGTGAATGTCAAAACTGTATAGCATTTAAAAGTACTTGACGCGGTCGGTTGGATTTCCAATTGGACGGAAAGCCAGAGCGACCAACGCGCAATCCGAATGGGACTATCTGGAATTCAACTTTGGAACACGACACGCCTCCGCGCCAAATGCCAAATAGCGTCGTCGTAAATAAAGATAAAGATAAAGATGAAGAGACATTTATTCGCAACAATAAAAAACAACATCAGGTACATAGATACAAAAAATAAGACAGAGAAACAGTGCGAAACGGTCCCAACTCAGCATTCGCTAGCCGTAAAGCCAGCACTGGACTTCCGTTGGAACCGCTTGGTGAAGAGACGGAAAGCGACACACGTAACACAAAATACATAAAATGAAAAACATCAAGGTTCAAATTTGAAATCATTAATGAATGCGTTCTCTTGCTGCCATTTCATCAGTCTGCTCCGTGATGTGATGAAAATGAATGACCATTTAGGAATTCAGGTAGGTAATTAAACTAAAATTACTTAGACGTAATAATATGTACTTATTCAAGTTTGAATTAATAAATACAACTCCTTAGCACCCTCATTAACCAAACTCCTGCCGAACTTCAAACGTTTCAACTAGATCTTATGGCACATTTTCCGGTACCATTCAGGGTCAGTGCGTGCTGCAGTCTCCGGTCGGCCATCTTTGTGCCGGTAGTGGAACTCACTGACGCCATTGCCTGGTAGCCCGTTGACCACGAAACGGCAGAACCGCTCCACCATGCGCGCTTCCCAGTCAGCTGAGACATAGTGGACGGCTTCGTGTTCTACTAACACCTGGAAGATTTTCAGGTAGAATTAAATAAGGGGTATGCTGGCAGCGACTGGAGAACAGCCGGATGAGTGGTGGAGAGGGCTATGTTAAGTGATCTGGCACAGAGGCGGCTCTATCCTAATTCCCATGTAGCGCTCGTGTGCTCTTTATAGGCGTCGCAAGCGTCGCTGCACACCCTGCACTGTAGGTAAAGCTGGCTCTAGACTGGCATGGGCTGATGATACATGTACGAACGTATTTACTTATATTAAGGGTTGTCACTTAAGATACTAGGTCTAGTCAAAGTCAAAGTCAAATCAAAGTCAAATTTATTTATTTGCGTAAAATGTGGTACCTAATCTGGTTAATAATTATATGTTTGTAGTCCCACACATTTTGCCAACAACTGGCATGCAAACAGGAGACAAGATGCGTCACTAGGCTGGACATGCTCTTAAATACTAATATATAAAACCAACTTATTAAAATCTTATTCATTTAGATTGCCAATATAACTAATGTTACTACCAATATTTCATAAACAAACTAAAGTAACATCACTTACAATCATTTCACATCACACTAGTAGATAAACTATAAACACACATCAATGTCACAGTCTAAAGCTTAAAATACTCAAAATATTCATTGATAGAATAAAAACATTGCTCAATTAACCACTTTTTCAGTTTACGCTTAAATAAAGTAAGTGGCAAATCCTTAATACTACTATGTAAGCAATTGAAAATTTTAATTGACATGCAATAGGTGCTTTTGCCATACAATTTAGTCTTTACGGCGGGAAGCACAAGACGGTTTGGGTATCTCGTATTAAATCTACACGTGTCTCTGTTTGTTTTGAATAATTCAGGATGCATTTTTACAAATAAACAGACTTCAAGTAGATACATGCTAGGCACTGTCAGAAGCTTCAAATGTTTAAATAATGGCCTACAAGAGTCCAACACGCCTACATTACAAATGCTCCTAATACATTGTTTTTGTGCTAATAGCGCCTGTTTAGCGTGGCTTGAATTACCCCAGAGAATGATACCATATCTAAGCCTACTGCTAACGTAACCGTGATAAGCTTGCAATGCTGTCTCCCTAGTGCTAACCCGTGTAAGACGCCATAAGGCATAGGCAAATGAATTGACCCTACTGCAAACACCATTGATGTGCTCTTTCCAAGATAATTCACGATCCAGACATATACCAAGAAAAGTTGTATTACCGGTCTCTGTTAGACTATTCCCAGCAAAAGTCACCGTTAAGGGGTGCCTAATTGCATTTCTATTTGTAAATTGCATGAATTTTGTCTTATTTATATTGACATTCAAATTATTTTTAGACAACCACGTTATAACATCATTAATTGTTGCATTTATGGTATTGTTATATGTCCTGGCATCATGGCATGGTATCACAATCGATAAATCGTCCGCAAATAGGGTGCACTCAAATTTTGTTGCATTTGGTAGGTCATTGATGTACAGCAAAAACAGCAGAGGTCCCAAAATGCTCCCCTGCGGTACCCCAACATTATTTACTTTTGTCCTAGATTTATAAGATGTCAGTGTATTAGAAGAATCAATTTGGGTCACCTCAACAAACTGAGTTCTCGCTTGAAGGTAATCTCTAAGCCAATCATTACCTACCCCTCTCAGCCCGTATCTTTCACATTTTGCCAAAAGAATATCGTGACACACAAAGTCAAAAGCCCGGCTCATGTCAAAGAAAATAGCAGTGACCGGTAAGCTTCTGTTCATATAACTAAGAATGGTGTCAGTGAGGTTAAATGCCGCTAAAGCTGTCGATTTCCCTTTCTGGAAACCAAACTGTTCCTGCTTTATAAGTTTAAATTTTGTTAAAAATGACGTCAAACGTTGATGAACCGCCTTCTCAAATATCTTCGAGATAACGGGAATATGGGAAATGGGTCTATAATTTTCCACGCACTCTTTACTACCTTTTTTGTGGATTGGCTTTACCAGAGACATTTTAAGTTGTTCCGGGAAAATGCCGCTCGCTAGTGACCCGTTTACTAAGAAGCTTAAAACTTCGGAGATTTGCTTTTTGCACCCTTTCAGTACTTTTGTTTGTATTTCGTCACAGCCGGCAGAATTAGTTGAGTTAAGACTATCTATTAGTTTAGCTATTTCGCTTGCGTTTGTCGGGGTTAAAAATAAATTATTGTTACTAGGATTAATTAGTGAAATGTCAGGTATAGGATTATTGGTGTTATTAGAATTAGTTAAAGTTATATAATAATCGTTAAAAGTATTGGCAATGTCATCCGGGATTGATATCAAAACATTATTTACCAGTAATGTCCTAATATTGGTTTCAGAAAAGTTACTATTGTTAGATACATTTTTTATTACGTCCCATGTGGCTTTACAGACATTTTTAGATCGCCTCAAGTAATCTGCATTTGCAAGTTTTTGGGCTTGGTTTATACAGCGGGTTAGCACCTTAGAGTATTTTTTGTACTTCTGTTTGCTATATGTATAGCTAACGTGTCTTTTTGTTAATTTGTAGTAACAAAAACGTAAACACCTTTTCGTTTGGACTGATTTTTTAATTCCTCGTGTAAACCACAGACTGTTCTTAGTTTGAATTTTATATTTTAATTTAACAATAGGAAAGCATAACTTGTAAAAGAGTGTAAACGTATCATAAAAGCATTTAAAAGCTCCCGCCGCATCTTTTTCACCATATACGTCCGACCACGATAAACTACTAAGACAGTCGTTGAACTTTCCAACGTTCTCCGAGGAATAGTCTCTTTTAAAGTGATAAGTGAGTCTAGTCAAAGTAACCCTTCCCGCTACCAAGTTTACCTGCACGTGGTATTCCTCCCCGTCAGCCTCGAAGCTGAATGCGTAGTCCTTAGGCGCCTCCCCCCCTTCCCCGTGCTGGTACAGCTTCAGGTCCACCCACTTCACCGGGATCACCCGGCCGTTCGGGAGCCCCACCACTCCTAGCTCGAAACTGGGGACAATATGATTTAAAAGTGATCGTGTCGGTGAAGCTGCTAAGCCAAACAGCAGTATCTCAGTTAAAACTCAGAGGGGGGGGGGGGGGGGGGAGGATCTGCTATGGCTCTGTCCTTTTCTCTCAACCAAAACTAAACTGCTTTAGTATGTCATGGTAGAAGCAATTACAGCCTCATTACTAATAAAAGAGGTTTCAAGCTATTTTGGCAATTTAAACTGAGATACCACTTGTTGGTTTAGGAGGGCAGCCTCAGGGTTGTCAATGCATTTGTAGTTTTGAGATTGCAAATGTCTTTGGGCTTTAGCATCTGACCATCAGGGCCTTTCTACAGGGTAAAGTCATGCCTTTGACATGTTATCGTATTGTTAACTTTACGATAGTTCTTATTTACTTGACAGTGGTGGCCGCGTTAGAAACAAAACGATACCACGTCAAATGCTATATGGTATTAAGCAGTAGAATTAGGGTCCAGGTGGCTGTGTGGTCATTTGCCATCTCGATTACTGAAACATACCTTCAGATTTGCAAGCATTTCCAATTCCTTTAAATTTCTTGGGCAGGGAAGTTCGAGTTACATTCGCATTTAAATATTGACAGCTGCGGGTTTATGGTGTTTCTCTAGGGACCTATAATTTATTATCGAATAATAGGACATTATTGCATAAGCGCGGAAAGGACGGGATTTTTTGACGAGGTGGTTAGCAGGCGCAATAGCGAGGCAGGTTAAAATACAAGTCAGGAAATCCTTGTTTCCGTCGAGGCAAATATAATGTTTTTCTCAAACAATGCGAGGAAATGATATAAATACATAATTATAAGTATTTTTAAAAACCTTTGACGAATTCGGAGAGAATGTTTGTTTTAAAACTACCGAGTATTTAGTTAAGATAGATTCACGCACAACCAGCCGCCGCCACCACCGCAGGCGCCCGGCGCGCCGGCCCACACTGTACCCACAAGTTGAGTGTAGATACGGGATTGTTTTCACGTTCCTTTCGATTTTATATGCAATAGAGAGCACTTTTAATAAACAATATGGACATGGACGGAAAGTGTTTTCATACGTTTATTTTACTCCTAGGAGGAAAATGAGGCACTTCGCGTCTTCATTTTTCAAAAGAAAGGTCATCCTTTCCGAGCATGTTTGAGAAAAACTTGTTTCTATCCATTTACGGGGACTAAATCAATACTTCCTACTTACTAAGATTTTTTCATTCCACCAGAGAAAAAGCACATTAGTATGGAATGGTCTACTGACCCCTTCGCCTCTTATTGGAACACAGCATACTTTTACAATGTATGGTTATATTGATAATCCAAAAAGCATTTCGAGGAATAGAATGTCTTACCTAAATTCGCCATAAGATCTAAAAACGCTTGAACCTACCGGGAAGCGGTACTAGGCTGGCAGACAACACCAACGCTGGCCTTCCACCCGTTGGGCAGGAAGATGTGGTGGAAGGCGTATCGGTGCATCAGGCTCCAGTCCCGCTGGGACCCGAAGCTGTGGTCCCGGAAGGAGGGCAGCTTCAGCTCGAAGGGTTCCTCGTTGATGGTGAATTTGCAGTGGAGCTCTCCAAACTGCTCGTAGTGAGATTGGTGAGCTCTGAGGAAACATAGTTCTCAGTTACCAATGGTTGAACACATGGAAAACATCCAAGAGTTATACTAAGCGCTCATGACATAAATATTTGTCAATCAATCCAAGCCATGTCGATTTCAGCAACGGCGACCGGCTCACTCCATTAACTCAAGAGTTTGCTCTATCATATGACAAGTCAATACCATAATCGTTGTAAAGGTAGTGTATAACGTAATCTTCTTCCTTCAAGAGCAAGACTTAGACGGGAGCAAACCCATACCAAGAAAAAAAAAAAAAAACCGGCTCTTCCCTAGTTGCCCAAGGCTCACGCCTCGGTCGTTCTTCCAAACGAACGTTTATTTGAACCAAATGCTGTCATTCTTAGCGGTTTCAAGGAAAAGACTCGCAGCGGGATGGTTCGATTTCGCAATTCTTCATGTGCCTTTACTGAACGTCTCTATATCGATACTAATATTACAAAATAAAGTTTGTGACGTTGGAACGGGTAAATTCTGCGTCGCTATTGCCTAACGCACTCACAATCTCAATTGGCTTCAAAGTAAAACCATTGTTTTCATTTTGCATGCAGACAAGCCTTCGATTTTCAAAATGAAAACAATTGCGATTGCGAGTGCGTTAAGCAAGAGCCCCTCGCGACCTACTGAACTATTTTTTTTTTAAATACCTATAGAAAGCCACGTTGTTTGTGAGTGTCATAGGCTGTATATTAACCCATAAAAAAAAGGTATTGCCCAACGAAGTGGGCACGGGAACAGCTAGTCTAAGATAAGGCAAGAGCGTGATCACTAATCGTTGTGACGGATATTGAGGACTCACGTCTTAAGCCCTTCGAAGTACTCCCGGCTCCAGGGCTCCCTGGCGATGGAGCTGATGACGGTGTGGGGGAACAGGTCCGAGTCGAAGTCGAAGTGGTCGCTGGTGGCCTGCCACGAGCCCTCGAAGTCTACCTGCACCACGGAGTTATCCTTCTGGAATCTGTGGGGAATTGACAACAGGATTATTTTAAAGAGGTGTTCAATAAAAAATATGCCTATAGAGGTTTGCCTCAAAAGCATGCTATTTTTTAGGGTTCCGTACTCAAATTATGAGCCCTTATAGTTTCGCCATGACCGTCCGTCCGCAGCTTAGCTCAGAGTCTCTTAGTTCTAGAAAGCTGTAATTTGGCATGATCAAACGAAGTGGTAAAAAATATGTTTTTTTTTTTGGAGTCGATTTTTTTTTATTTTTTTGTGATCATTGCAAACGTACATACAGACAGACAGACGTAGCGGGGCACTTTGTTTTATAATAAATACCTATACTAAAACTAGGGAAATCAAACTCAATAGGCCTAGGATGGAAAAATAGATGCAATTTTATTTGCACCTTATAACTATGACGTACATGTCTGATCGCGGGTTTTAATCGTACTTGCGGAAATCATCGGAATCGTTGTTCGTGTCTGCGCGAACGAAGATTCACGACACGCCAGATACTTAAGTCGTATTCTACTGTACCTCATTTATTTACCTAATCGTATGTATGTACATAAACATTTCAAATAAACTTAACTAAAGAGATAACTATAAATTCACGTTCAAGGTCCCGAGCCGCGAGATAGTGTCAGGTGTTAGTTTGTACCGATCTTCCGTACCTCATGGGCCCCTTGTACCGCAACGTCCACTTCTTCATCGGCTCCTCGACCTTCATCTTGATACCCTCGGCGCCGAACTCTCCGATCTCCGCCCCGAAGAGGACGGTGTCAGGCAGCTTTGGGCTGAGCAGCATGCCTTTGCCTGGCAGCTGGAAGGTAAAGTCGGTTCTTGAGTTCTCACTCAGAGAATTTATATACTTCACTTGCCATATATTAGAAACGAAAGGTCACCTAATTTTGAGAATTCTCCGTCGCTTATAGACACTAGCAATACCAGGGGTACAGTTTAAGTTGGAGGAGTTTACAGGTTAGTATTAATTTTGAACCAGTTCCATTATGGAAATGAGCTGAAAGCTGATGATTATGGAGTCGGAATATGGCTAATGAAACACCCGAAATCGACGAACACAATACTAAATCACCCTCCCAAAATATTAGACTGACACGAAAGTGGTTTTTGGGGTAGGTGCCTAAGTACCGTAAAACGGGGTGAGTATGGACACGACCTAAAATGAAGCATATGTTACTAATTACAAGACTGAAATTATTTCCGATAGAAATAGCGTTATTGTCCATTTAATACTTGTTCTTATTTGTAATAAGTTATGACTTATTATAGGTTGTGTCCCTACTGACCCCTTAATCCGTACTTGTCCTGTTTTACGGTAACTTCTACATAATAGTTAATTAACTTATATTACCAAATGCCACGTAAAAGAAGCTACAGTTTGCATTTCGTATTCGGGTCATACACAGATTTAGGTTCCCGTCTTTCCTGTGGACATACCCGAAGTTAATGTGTATAAGGCCTAATTTTCTGACTGAACCCACATCCGCATAAACGGCGTCACGTCTATTTTAGTCCTATCAAATAAAAACATAACTTATATGCACACAAGCCCTTAAGACTGCGCCTAGCAAACGCCGAGCGCCCAGTGGCGCCCTCATTACTATTATTGGGTTTTCTAATTAACTAAAGAATTTCCTTGGAACCAAACAAAATGTGTTTGTAGCGCAAGTATAAACACAATTTATGGGATACGTAACAAACTTTAATAACAATTACCCTTTGAGTAGTCAGCTTAACGGGAAAAGGTGGCCACTTTTTTTCATTAAGTTAATAACTCGAAGGTGAATTGTTATTAATTATAGTTTGTTACGTATCCCATAAATTGTGTTTATACTTGCGCTACAAACACATTTTGTTTGGTTCCAAGGAAATTCTTTAGTTAATTAGAAAACACAATGAAAGTAATGAGGGCGCCACTGTACATCCGGCGTACGCTCGGCGTAGTCTTAACTATTGACCACGGGCAGACAACTTTTGTTTTTGTGATTGTGTATGACCCATTCCGGTGTGGGGTTATGACAACAGATGAAATAACTAGCACAGAGGCATTAATTCTTGGACCTCAGGGTTGATAACACATTTACAGTCTCGGGATTTCAAATGTCTACAAAAATATTTAGCAAGATAAAATATTTAGTGTCAACCTTATAATAATTGTAAGAACTCTAAAAAAAATACGGGCACCATTTGGTTTGCGATACATATGAAAATTCCAAATAACCTACCATTTGTTAAGAAATATTTATGTCATATCACAAAAACCTCACACCCTATATAAAAACTTAAGAATCATAATAAACACACAATTACATATTTTTTAATTTTCTAAAGAATAAGTAAAACAAATATAAAGTAGTAGATATATAAATTAAATCACATAACACACAAAAATTACCCACACATAGCACACAGATCACACTAAATAGAATCCAAAATACTTAATTGTGGTACAAAATAAATTTCTTTACGCACGCTACACAAAAAAAAAACCAAGTCACATAAAAGAATACTTCTATTAACAGTAATACTTGTCCAAATAAAACAAAGCGTATTCACTGGGATGTGGATTGCTCCGTATGTCACCGTTCCTCCTCATCCAGATACGTTTATGGTGGTATTCCAACTTGGCTGTTACGTCTCCGATCTGCACGACAGCCCCCTCGATCTGTCTGAAGGTGTTCCAGTGGTTCATGATGTTACTACGCAGCATGATGTCCAGGGTTGATTGAGGATAGGCTGTCCACTCTCTGGGCACGATACACATGTACTTGTTGGTGTATGGAGTATATACCGAAAATGCTGAGTTTTTTGATGCAAATGATGAAGACATGTTGCCTTGGTTGTGTCGTGTAGTAAAAACTCTCGGCGGTTCTGTAGCGAATGCGAATAAGATTCATTCAGGACCAATCATTTGTCTCATTGATTTCAATTTACTTTCAAGCTAGGGCTGCTAGCTTTCCGTTTTAATTACCTAATGTATTCGGAATTAGTAGCAATCGTTCGTCAATTTTGGTACATACTCGTAACATTAGTGAAAGTATTCTTTTAAACATCGCAAAATTTATTTAAAAAACCGGGCAAGTGAATGTCATCATGCTCAGTGTAGGCTTCTGACGCCACACCTAAGTACTAAGTAATTACCTACGAATTTTCCGTTTAAAGTTATTTGATGCCGTCATAAGCGATTTTTAGTAGGTATATATGTAGTACCTATATAGGTAAACACTTTAGTCGCCCATCCTCAAGAACTAATCAAGTCTACTTAGTCGTGATAGTTTTCCTTTTACATACATACATACATACATACATACATTAAATCACGGCTGTTTCCACTTGCTACGATCTTGACAAATTTCTTTCTTTTCTTTCTTTCCTTTTAAATTCGTTATAATTATTTGCTTTCATTCATATTTTTCAGAGTTTTTAGTAGGTACCTATCCGGAGCCCTAAAAGTGGCAAAGGTTTCATACTATAGTATCCGGAGCTTTAAAAGTGACAGTGGTTTCATACAGATTAAATGGCTTCCAGAAGGTGGAACGATGGTCTGGTGAAGATCGCGGGAAGCCGATGGATGCGAGTAGCACCAAACCCGCCGTGGAGATCCTTGGGAAAGGCCTATGTCCAGCAGTGGACGTCTTTCGGCTAATATGATGATGATAATGATGATGATGATGATGATGATGATGATGATGATGATGATGATGATGATGATGATGATGATGATGATGATGATGATGATGGTGATGATGATGATGATGATGACGATGATGATGATGATGATGAAATGGTAAATAAATAATGGTAAATATTTGGTCTTTTGTCAGTTATTTTCCAGGGAGAAAACCGGAGATAGTGTCTGTGTGGGTATATCATTTATTATTGAGGGCAAGTGGCGACGCGGCCAATAATCAATCGAAATGACCGGTCAAGTGGTAAACATGTCGCTGAATTGACAACAACCACTGTTTGCTTGGTTATTCTAGAAAAAAAACGTACTACACTTTATACAGAGTGGAAAAATCAGACGCCAAGTGGATGGCAACTACCTTAAATATTGGAAATAGCAAATATACGCAAAGGAGACTACTTTTATTTTTGAAAAAAATATATCCTTCATTTATGGACTTTTGAAAATTACTGCCATAAGCCGGAATGGAACTGGTTGAATATAAATAAATAATAAATAAATATCAGGGGACAATGTCACACCAATTGACCTAGTCCCAAACTAAGCTCTAGCCTTGTGTTATGGGTACTAGACAACGATATAAATACTTATATAGAGAAATATATGGAAAACAACAAAGCAACTCAGGAACAAATATTCGAGCTCATCACTCTAATATCTGCCCTTACCGGGATTCGAACCCAGGACCGCTAGCTTCGTAGGCAGGGTCACTACCAACTAGGCCAGCGCGTCGTCGTATGATAAAACAATAAAGAATCAAATCAGTTTTGAATTAGTTAATGACTTGGATTCCTTTTTTGAAGGACTGGCCAGAGATAACAAAGAATAGAGACACATGGAAAAAGTGGGGGGAGGCCTTTGCCCAGCAGTGGGACACATCCGGCTCTTAATAATAATAATAATAATAATAAAGTCCAGAAGCACCTCTCCACCCTTAGCCCCTCTGGAACTGTTGCCTCCCTGCTGCTATATATATGCGGCTATTTCGGGAGGCCCATTCCATTGAGTTGGCGAGTCACCGCCTGCCATTTCAACCAAAGTAATTAGCATTGGCCAGGCAGGCGCCGTAGTTTCATTTCATCAATAGCCTAGGTCACCAATCCATATCAGTTCATTCATAGAACTTATTATTAATGTTCCCATCTTTCTTAAATAGTCTCTTCTAATCGGTGGTTGTCCGTGGGAGCATACCTCTATAGTTTGAACTCAGGGACAATCGCCGGTTGGTATCCCATCACTTTACTAAATTAAACTTGTCTAAAGGGCCTCTGCGTGTTGGCTTCGGCTCCTTGTACGCCTTCCAAAGGTCCGGGACTCCCATAGTTCCGTGATTGGTAAAGACATACATAATCACTACATAGTATAAAACAAAGTCGCTTCCCGCTGTCTGTCCCTATGTATGCTTAGATCTTTAAAACTACGCAACGGATTTTGATACGGTTTTTTTTAATAGATAGAGTGATTCAAAAGGAACGTTTTTGTGTATAATAAACTCTGTTTTATGTTACGGGTGTTACAGAAAACTCACATAAACCGAAGCGAAGCGAGGGCGGGTCGCTAGTAATAATAATAAGAATTAAATACCACAATATAGAACAGTCCATTGCACATGCCCAGAGGCCGTCGCTCGCAGCCGGCGATCACGTAGATGCCCTGGTCCTCGGCGTTTCGGCTCGCGGAGATAAAGAAAATGGCGTCGAATGCCTGAAAAGTAAACATTTATATACTGCCCTGCTAAGGCAATTGGTCGTATAGACCAAACTCCTGTAGCATGCAACCTTATTACTAATGAGGGGGGTTGAATCTGCTTTGGATATTAAATTTGAAATTAGCCTTTGGCTTTCGTCGTTTGGGAACTATAACGTTTTTTTACTGCCCGGGTTTAAGAAAACTGTTGTTTTCTTTCAGGTAGAGTATCTTAAGCGTTCATCCTTATATAAAGGCTGAAATTAGAACTGCCAGATAATTAAAAAAAACTGGTCAATATAGCATGTCGGACCTCGCTCAGTGTAGTCTCCGAAGTCGTTACTACAAACACAAAAAACTATGTCGAAAAAGCACAAGTATTAAGGAATTTGACACAAATTGAAAATTGAAGTGATTTTTACCTTCTAAAAATAGTAAAGAAAGACACTTTAGTCGTTTTACTCAGCAGCCAATCAAGTCTACTAGTCGTGACTGTTCTCCTTTTAAATTCATTATAAATAAAGTCCTTTTAAATTAATTATAGGCATCTGCTTTACTTTAAGACATTATTCAGATACTATATTACTAGCTTATATTCACCTCCTTAGAGGATGATTTTCGGGATCAAAACTATTTTATGTCCTTCTCCGGGACTCAAACTATCTCTATACCAAATTTCATATAAATCGGTTCAGTGGTTTAAGCCTAACGAGGTAACAGACAGGCAGACAGACAGACACACTTTCGCATTTATAATATTAAGTATGGATTTGGCTGTACGAGTAGTGTCGCGTAAATCTAGCGAAAATGTCACTTTTCGAGTTCTATATTTCCTAAAAGTTTAGTTTGGGACTCAGGTCGATTTGTATATTTATTTCACGTTTCCCCATAGAATAGTTAGTAAGGTTCCTTATTGCATATATTAGTAGACTACATTTACATATTATGAACTTTAATATTGGCCAAAAAATCACAATTTTATAATTTTGATGTCACAATTTATAAGGATGTCCCCTGTGTTATTTTTTATAATGTAAATCCATGATATAGGGTACCTTAGCGTGGTCGCTGAGAGGCTGTGCCCGGTCCATGAGCGCGGGGTCCGCTATAGCCTTGACTCCCTGCCCCGCGCGTCCGTTGGCGCCAGCCGAGCTATTCTTGCTAGCGTACTAAAAAAAAACATCAACAAGTGCAATGTAGCTACGTCATCTTTGTTTTTTAGTACCCTTACTATATACCGGGTATCCCGCGGCTATGCCACATGAAGGGAAAGTACCTTAAATATGATCCTTAGGAGACTGCTATTTAGAAAGTATTTAATAATTTTTGTAATATTTTATTTTTAAAAGTGAATATAGAGATGGGCCGACTAGGGTTTTTGCCGACTAGCCAGTCGGCCGACTAGTCGGTTCTTGAATTGCCGATTAATCGGCCGACTAGTCGGCAATGCCGATCGTAGGTTTTTAGCTAAGTTCGGGTGCAATCGGAAACGTTCGTGTCGCTTCGTTTCTCGCGTCATTCGTCTCGCGGTCATGTTTTGACCAGTTTTGTTTACGTTATTATTTCGCCGGCGTGCTTCGTGACGTTAATAACGTTAATTAAAAGTAGAAAAGTAAGAAAAACTAATAAAATAGAATGTCGATGATACTAATAGGTACATCACTACATATTATAGAACAAAGTCGCTTCCCGCTGTCTGTCCCTATGTATGCTTAGATCCTTAAAACTACGCAACGGTTTTTTTTTTAATTTTTAAATTAAATGTTTTTTAAATATAAGGGTACAATCTCACACCAATTGACCTAGTCCCAAACTAAGCTCTAGGCTTGTACTATGGGTACTAGACAACGATATAAATACTTATATAGAGAAATATATACTTAAATACATAGAAAATATCCAAGACTCAGGAACAAATATTCGCGCTCATCACACAAATATCTGCCCTTACCGGGATTCGAACCGAGGACCACTAGCTTCATAGGCAGGGTCACTACCCACTAGGCCACCGCGTCGTCAATTTTTTGGATTTTGATGCGGTTTTTTTTAATAGATAGAGTGATTCAAGAAGAAGGTTTTTATATATAATAAACTTTGTTTTATGTACGGGTGTTACAGAAAACTCACATAAACCGAAGCGAAGCGAGGGCGGGTCGCTAGTAATATTATAAACAATGGTTACTGCCTTCAGATAGTTCCTCAATGATTGTATTATTATTTTTAAATAATAATAATGTTAATATTATTTCTTGTTTTGATTAGAGTAAAATAAGACGTTTGTTAAATAATAAATAACGCAACATAGTACAAACTATAACTTATTCATCCTGTGCATTAAAAACTTAAATGTAAAATAAGTTTGTTATAAAATGGTTTAATTTCTTCCTATATTTTCCTAGGCAAATAAGTGCCGAATATTCGGCATTTTTTGCCGACTAGTCGCCGACTAATAGCCGACTACAAATGGTGCCGAATAGTCGGCGTTCCCGACTAGTCGGCGACTAGTCGGCCCATCTCTTATTCACTGAATAAGTGTATTCAAAGTTTTAAAATATACTGATAAATTTTCTAGTGACTTAAATGTAAAATTTCACATTGTTCCTTTATTTTTAAGATACAATGTTACTTGGAAGGAATTATTTCTTATCAGTTACCCTCTTGACTGGCATCATAAAAATACAGAATGTTTTTTTTTTCATAATTGGGATTGTTCGATTCCCAGGTGAGGCAAGCAGTATTTCAAAAATCTTTGAATGCAGTCTTACTTACTTTTTAAAATTAAATAATGTCTCTATAAAGCAAAATCCTCTATCTACAATATTTAAGTTACTTCCCCTTCATGTTGCATAGCCGTGGGACGCCCTGTTTATGTTACAATTAACGTACCTACTAGAGGGTCGAAGCTCTGTCCCTTGCAGACCTCGCAAGTATTCTTAAAGAGTGCGAGGGACAGAGCATTCGACTCGCTAGCGAGTACGGTAATTGTAACTCATGGTAAGGGTACAGTCACCAATAACGCATCCAAAGTACTTACCTACCATAATAATTCCATACATGTCTAGTATCAGAGCAGAGTTTATCTATCGCATATCCACCTACATATTTTCGAAACTTTGGCTTCATTTTCTTCTTTTAGATTAATTCATTAATTCATTACGTTACAGCCACACACCCACCACGACCACACCACCACAGATAAGAACATTATCATGGTGAAATTGATTGATGTAATGCAGCCTATTAAGTATGGCTGCGTCAAGTGTGGATAAAGCATCCGTCACTCTCGTACTTATTAACGTGTTAGAAGATGACGGATGCCTTATCCAAACTTTTTGACGCGATAATCGCAGCGATATTAGGGCTATTACTAATGGGTTCTGAATGCATTATACTGCCCTCGTACGGAGAAAAGGCACAAGTGCAATTTCTTCATAGAAGCATATTAAACTCTCATGGGTTATATTATAATAAGGTTGGAAGTGCAATATCATTCATATCGACGCTTGAAAGGCGAAATTTTTTGTTACGTGTTACCTCTTAATATAGTTAGTTAAGTTAGTATAGTTCTGCATTGTTATCTGTTTTTAATTGTCCTAAAATACTTATACCTATAAATAATAATCTAGTAGATACCTAAATGCTACTGTAATTACCTCAAGTTACCTAAGGAAGAGCGGTGTCTCCCAACACAGGCATTTATTTTGCTTACAGGGAGGCTCCATCCCTTAGATCATACTTTACGTGTTTTTGTTGAATAAAGAATTTTGAATTTGAATTTGAATTTGAAATTTTTTGTGATATTGAGTTATATATGCATCGTTAAAATCAGCAGATTTTTCTGCGTCGCATGAGCTGGGTCTCGTACCCGTATGACGACTTTTGTGTCGCTTATCCCGTCGGTGATTTTTAGAAACACCGATCTATTTTTGTTACTAAGCGACTTCTTTTTTACAGGTTTTTGAATATTGGAGATTAGATAAAATGTTTTTTTACAAAATCTTACTTAGACTGCTTGTCTTTTTTCCAACTTTCTTTTTATGTGTCGGTTATATTTTATTACTTCATCGTAGTTATTCGTAAAACGTATTTTTATTTCCTTTAAATATCATTTTACCTATATCTACAGAAATACAAAAAAATGGCTTAGATCAAATAACCTAAACGTCTTTATCCGCACTATTGTAGGTTATAGCCTTCTACATACTTGATATGAGTTTCGAGAGTAATGTCGCTTATCCTTTTTTACCTGCAATAATTTTTAAACATTACTTACTGTCGCTAATTCTAAAGTTACTCTAAGTATTAGAGTTTTTAGTACAAACAAGTTTGTCGACAAATAGTTTGACTGTAACCTTTTTTTGATCTCTGATAATTGTTTAGTAACTTTATTTGTTTATTTTTATTTCAAATAGGTGAAGTACCTATTTTTGTTTAGTTATTTGGATTTTTTCAGTTTATTTTTATGAAAGACCCATTAATATTCGTAACAGTTGTTTTATTTACTTTTTTCATCAATATCTTGAATTTTGGTGGTGATTTATTAGTGGAGAATTAATTATGAGGGTTAAATTTTAGCTTAGATAAAATATTTTGAAGTTTAAAATTGTCGCTCATAGCAGTTAGATTATTTGTCTTGATTTAATTTGTGGCTAAAAATGACTTTTATATAATCTAACGTTGTTCTTAAATTTGAAATGTTTTGCGGTTAGATAGTTTTTCCTAATTATCTTTCAAATCTTTTTCCGGTTAGACATTTTTAGGGTTCCGTAGTCAAACTAGGAACCCTTATAGTTTCGCCATGTCCGTCCGTCCGTCCGTCCGTCCCCAGTCTAGCTCAGAGACTCGTAGTACTAGAAAGCTGTTATTTGGCATGAATATACATATTAGTCACGCCAACAAAGTGGTAAAATAAAATTTTGAATTTTTTTTTTTTTTTTAATGCACCTCCCCTACACGTAACGTGGGGATGCCTTTTTTTTTTCTTGCCTACCCCATAGTGTGGGGTGTCGTTGGATAGGTCTTTCAAAAATATTGCGGGTTTATGAAAACAATTTTTCGATTAAGGGATCCGTTTATGAAATATTAAGCTTTAAAGCGCTATTTTTTGTTAGAGTCAAGTGTCCCCCCCCCCCTACAGCCAAAACTACAAATACTAAAAATCTGAAAAATATCTTCAACGAAAGCGCATATAACGAATTTTAAAGGAAAACTATCACGGCTATGTAGACATGATTAGTTCCTGAGATACAGGCGACTAAAGTGTTTATACCTATCAAAATCGCCTATGATAACTTTGATAGAAAAATTTGTTAACGGGGCGTCGGGGCGTGCAGGACGCGCGGGGGGAGTCAAACTGTCCAAGCAAAAAATCGAGCGACAGCCGCGCTCATAAGCGCGAGCGCCTAGATGCTGTTTGGACGTGCCCCGGAATGCTACCTACAAGTTTGCGATTTGCGATCTGAAAGTTTACAAATTTTCGATTAGATTATTGATTTGAGTTGAGTACCTATCGTTTGGAAAACTTAAAATTCTATTTACTGGACCTTGTTTTTTTTTCAATTTCTATTAATTACTATATAAAAGATTTAACTTTTATTGTAATTTAAAGTCGGTTTGAAGCAGAGATACCTAACTACCTACATAGGTATACTGGGTCTCACACTTAAAAGCTTGGCTCTTGTTTGAGATATTATATACGAATTTATAAGAAAAAGAATCATTACTAAGTAGACTTAATTAGTTCCTGAGATACAGGCGACTAACGGGTTTATACCTACTAAAAATCATCTAAGACAGCGCCAAATAACTTTAAATAGAAAATTGGTTCATTGTTGATTTTTGAGATAGTTTTTTGTGTTTGTCGTTACGGCTTCGGAACCCTATACTGAGCATGGTCCGACATGCTGCTGCCGTCCATTATCTAAAAGGCGGCTAAATACAAGAGGGTCATTTTGAGTTATGGCCAAAAAACATGGGAAACCATGTCTCTGAAAACTGGTGAGCGATATCCCTGTACTTTTTTTTTGTATACTAATATTCAAGACTTGCTCTATTTTATACATATAAATTTGATATGGTTTTACTTGTTTTTATAGCTGAAATCTTCGATTTTCCTTTTTAGCTATGATACCGTAGAATGTTATGAAATACGTTACATAGCTTAATGGCGGTTAAAGTATGTTTAGCCGCCTTCTAGTTCAGTAATTTAGGTTATCCACCATAGATTGTACCAATACAAAAAAGTTATATGAAAAACATAACTAAAAGGCGGTTACATGATACAGCCGCTTTTTAGCTATGTATTCCTAGTTAATCCTGTGCAACAGACATGACTATAAAACGGCCATACGACTTTAACTGCCTTCTAGTTTAAAATGAGTGCATATGGCAGAATCGAATATACGTTTTGTATCATCAATGCTAGAGAAAAAGGCAGTTAATTGAAGAACAAATAAAAATAACTGCTTTTTTGTTATGGATTGCAATCGAAGTATGTTACTACATCCAATGACTTCGGGAAGTTGCTAAAAACACAGCGAAATTAAACTTAATAAAAACACCATTTATTATGTTGAAATCAAATTAATTCATACAAAATATAAAAATCTTTATAATAAAGGACCAAATTGCAAAGGTACACTGATAAAATCACAGTTTAAACGCGTAACTTTCTATTGATTAGCTACTAAATAATACCTTTCTTTAAACTTATAAAAACAAAAAGAAATCAATTGCTCATTCTTAAAATAGAAGGCTGTCATCAGTAAAAACACTTGGAACTTTAAAAAGTAGAATATTAAACCTAATCTCAAAATAAAACCGAAACCTTCTGCGGTTAACAGACATCCAATAACTAATAAATAAAAAGTAGGGTGTTCGTTTATAACGTGTATCTCTATGTCTATGTATTTGAGTGTTTGTTTGTGGCATCGTAGCTCCCAAACAGATGAACCGATGTGGATGTTTTTTTTTTAAAGCTTGTTTTTTATGCTTGGTTTTATGAAAACCGCCAAAAAACCTGCTTTCAAATAAAAATAACCGCATCCGAATCGGTTCACCCCTTTTACGAGCTACGGTGCCACAGACAGACATACACACACTCACAGACTTACACGTCACACTTATAACACCCCTCTTTTTTGCGTCAGGGTTTAAAAAAACGTCTTTGTGACACGCTTTATTTTTACCAACTGTACTTGTATCACTTATAACAGACTCGTTATTAAAATTAAAAGAGTCAAACGAGTCTAAATTTGATGAACCTACCATTAGGCATTGAAGAGTCCCTACGTATAACCACCTCCAGTATTCCTCATAATACCAGCTCGATGATACCATAATATTGGTTTGTCATCGGAATAACCTGTATGCAACATGCCAAGTCAATCCGCCAATTAGAAGTAAGTAGGTTAAAATCGACTTCGCAGACAAAATTTAAATGCCGAATACAGCTGCGCGGAGGAGGGCGACCTTCAATTGCTGCAGCAACCTCTTTCTCCTTCAGTGTTTGGAAAATGCTGCATTGATGCTCTTTGAGATGAGCATTGGTTTTTTGAGAAGGTAGATCGTTCTGCCACTGATAAGAACAATGATGAGGGCTTGCAGCACTGCATTATCGTATAGTCATACACCTCCCCTGTTTCGAGGAACAAACGAAATTTGGGAGTCTTATCGTAAAATAGAAAACCGTTTTTTTTTTCAATACCGTTGCCAGGTATTTTGCATAGCAGCATCGCTATTTCGTGTACTCCCATTAACGACGCGTCTAAATATATATTAGGTCCTTACCTATGTAATTGGCGTTTATTTTCGTATGAAATTTAGTCATTTCAATTTTACCTTTCAAGATCTTTTTTGATTTCATTAATACACTATGTTACAAAGGTTATAGATACAAATAATACGATTAAATTTCTTACTTAATGTTTAAAATTTATGTGTGAACTAACTCTTTTTATGTGCTGCGAGTTCAAGTGTTTCAATTACGCAGAGTTTTATGAAGCCAACTATTTTTAAGTAATTAAGATATGTATAATCTAACTTAGAAGTGTCCTATATTCCTGACAGAATTTTGTTTGGTTTGTATTTGACGTTACAAAACAATCCGCAAATTTAAATGTTTGAAAACCACAGTTTTCATAAATTCTCAATATAAAACGCCAATTTCATAGGTAAGGACCTAATAATATCTCATCCGGTAGTCTGATCGAATATAGCTGCGCAAAGGATGACCTTCAATCGCTGCAGCTACCTCTTTCTCCAGTGTTTTTGGAAAATGCTGCAGTGGTTTTCCTTACACAGAAATTGATGCTCTTTCTGATGAGCATTGGTTTTTTGAGGAGGTCGATCGTACTAGATACCTAAGTACGAGGCGTCTTTGTCATGCTGCTGGCACTGATAAGGCCAATTATGAGGGCTTGCAGCATTGCATTATCGTATAGTCCTACACTTCCCCTGTTTCGAGGAACAAACGAAATTTGGGAGTCTTATCATACCAGAAACCCGATTTTAAAAATTTCTTTGTTTTTTTTTTAATACCGCGGCCAGGGTTTTGTTTGGTTTGGTTTGTTTCAGGAGCGCCAAAGTTCATATAAAATTGCAAATTAGATTATTGGAACTCCGAAATTATAACTCATAGAATCTTACAACCTTAATGATCACTCTTCATACTATTCATATTTTTTTTTGTAGAAATTATCGGAACTTATAATTTATAATCATCTGAACTAATAACGCCAATATTCATGGAACCGTACACGTTTCACAATTTCTTAAATATCTTACGTGTAGATAAAATTAAGTTAGGTTGGTAAGATTTATAAAAATCTAAAATGTAACAGTTTTTTGAAAAACTGCTTTATGAGTTGCGATAATTATGACTTAAAAAAGTATGAACAAAAAAGTATGAGCAAATTTTTTCGGAGTTATGATGAGTATAATCACAAATCGTTATTTGTATAAAAAATCGAAAGACCAATTTTATAACAGCCAATATGGACCCGCCATTTCGTGTTCTCTCATTAACGACGCGTCTAAATATATAATAATATATCTCACCCGGTAGTCTTATCGGACTAGGTTTAGTTTCATGGGCTCCCCTACTATAAAGCGAGCGGGGGACCAAGCTACAGTAACGAAAGTTTACTTAATAGTAGGTACCTACTAGCTAGACCTAACTCTGCCTTTTGAGAAATTTTAACTTTATTGTATTGGCGGAAATCGACGCCCGCCTTTAGATAAGCACTCCGGCGACTGACTTCGGCCGACGCCTTCAGCCCGACAGGCGAGACAGGGGATAGGGCGACTGCTGCGCGGGGAATGAGTTGCCGCCTTTTAGTTAGGCAATGTCGTATAGCCGCCATTTAATGAAGCAAGAATTGATTTTTATTACTTTGGTTTCTAGATTATAAAACCGTGACGGCCTTTAAGGTATGTATTTTGATAAAAAATAATAAAATTTCCATACAAAAAGGTGGATATTGGACTTTAACCGCTTATTTCTTATGTAAACACGGATTGACCGCTTTTTAATCTAGGACCTCTTTTGCAGTTGAATATTACGTTCTTAAGCTATAAGATGGCTAAAGTGCAATAGCCGCTTTTAAGTTGTGGAAAATAAAATAGCTGCTTTTAAATCTTGTACCGTAACACGTGTTACGTTTAAAAATTGGCAGTTATTGAGTTTTAATCGCCTTTAAGATAGGTAAGTGTTAAATAACCGCCTTTTTGGTAGTAATATCCCAAAAAATCTGAATTTAGCCGCTTTTCTGAAGGCTGTATCTCGGTTGTTTTTAAAGATATTGAAACCAAACCTAGATAGATCGGTAGCTACTAAGTAGCTGAATTGCCCTGTATATATAACTCAAAAAGGTCGTAAGTGCCTTTAGCCGCCTTTTAGTTAATGGACGGCAGTGGTTTTTACTTGATTCATTTTTCACCACAATTTTTGGGATCAATTTGCGTAAGCTACACTAAATCCTAAAATAATACCTTTGTGGGTAATTTATTGAGCACAGTATATAGAAAACACCATCATGATCATGTAAAAAGTGGAATTTTGAAAATCGGCTTACAAAATAAATTAAAGTGATTTTTTTTTCAAAAATCTGTGCCGTTTTTTGGCTCTCCTGTAAAGTTACTATTTGGTCGCTTATCCCATTTCGCCTTTCAAGCGTCGATATAGTAGATGTGGTTTTATTCCGTATGAGGGCAGTGTAGAGGGCTTATGATAATGTGTGTAGATAAATGTTGTTATAGAGTTTTACTACGCTACGCTATGATATACGTAATAAAGGGTGGTAATCATTATAGAAATCAAATCAGTACAAAATCATAAATTGCTTAGTTTATGTTTAGAGCGCCCCGGACCGTGTTTATCATACATTATGTAGAGAATTAAAAAGATAAGCAATCGCCTTGACACTGGCTTTGCGAAGATAACGTATAGACTAGACATTTAATTGTATACTAAGCTAATTATAGGTAGTTGCCAATCAGAACTCTTATAACTTTTGGGCCGATTTTAATAAATGAAGTGGGTATTTTATTTTAGTCGTAATGCGGAGACTGCGAGTGTTATAATGGATAGCATTATAAACGGGTAACTTTCTCTATCTACCGACACATACACACGTATTACAAGTCCTCTAAGTATAATGCGTTCAGAACCTGTTCGTAATGACCAGCATTACCTCAACTAATTTTATTGTACTATAACAATGTGCTCGTGGTGGTAGGCCTGCTAGCTGTAACGTAATGAGCTTATTACGATACCAAACCTGATTAAATTAGGAGTTTCAAAATTTGGAACATGTTCCAGAACCAACACAATTTAAATACGCCGCCAACCTAGTATCAATTGAAAATTATAAATGTACTAAATACGAAACGTCAGCTCGATAGGTATGTTTTTAGTAGCTTAGCACTTAGAGATATGTTAGGAAGCGCGGTCGCAATGCCAGGTCATTGGCCTTCGGATTCTAACCTTGGTGTAGTGTGTAGATAAAAAAATGCAACCGTACATAATAAGGCCTTTAAATGCCGTGTTTTAATACCTCTCATTATGCATCAGTTACATTTCCATTTTTTTTTTTTTTTTTTTTTATGGTATAGGAAGGCAAACGAGCAGACGGATCGCCTGATGGAAAGCGATTACCGTCACCCATAGACACCTGCAGCACCAGAGGAGTCACAGGTGCGTTGCCGGCCTTTCAAATGAGAGTACGCTCTTTTCTTAAAGGTTTGAAGGTCGTAACGGTCCGGAAATACCGCAGGTGACAGACCATTCCACAGTTTAGTTGTGCGAGGCAGGAAATTCCGTGTGAAACGCACAGTTGTGGACTGCCAGCCATCTAAATGATGGTGGTGGAATTTCTGTCGCGTAGGACGAAGGCGGAAGGATGCGGCAGGAATTAATCCGAACAGCTCCTCGGAGCACTCCCCGTTGTACAAGCGATAGAGAATGCAGAGTGAGGCTACATCTCTACGCAGCGCCAAGGAGTCAAGCCGGTCAGAAGTACGCTGGCAGCCGACAATTCGAGTGGCTCTCCGCTGGATGCGGTCCAGAGGGAGAAGCTGGTATTGGGGAGCCCCAGCCCACAGATGAGAGCAGTATTCCATATGTGGCCGTACCTGCGCCTTAAAACTAAAACTAAAACTTAGTGGCAAAACTTACCTTTCTGAAATGGTACAAGCACGCAAACAGGACATATTTCAAATAATACCACTTTCCTGGTCTTGAATACACGCCGAATATAGGCTTAGGGTCTTTCTTTAGCAGTAAATAACTTAATAATATTATAATAACGCCCACAAACGCGGTACAACAGCACGCCATCGCGATACGACACTAAGTGAATAAACTGTGTTAAGATAGTTTATGTATATTGATTGGGTTTGGACGGTCATTACCTACAGGTGATAATATTCACACACTTGTGCATGTCGATAGGTTATAAACTTCATGGTCATGTATGTATAACATTTTAACTTCACTTTATTGATCACTAGCGACCGGCCCTCGCTTCGCTTCGGTTTATGTGAGTATGATATATTGCCTATAGCCTTGTTCGAGAAATGGAAAGTGTTAGATAAACACTGAAAGAATTTTTCAAATCGGACCAGTAGTTCCTTAGATTAGCGCGTTCAAGCAAACAAACTGTTCAGCTTTATAATATTAGTATAGATTAGTAAAGTACCCAGGACTCTATTTCTTACAGACGAAGCATTTTAACATCAGCTGAGAAATCTTTTATTGGATAATCCTTTATAGGTACTCCGTGGATGAATATGTGGAGCTGGAAATGTAAAAACGTTTATTAATACGGAATAATTAACGTGAACACTATAACACAACAGTCGAGTTCATAAATATGTATACACTTTAGTACCTTGTCTATTTAATGTCATGTTGAAACTGCCATTCATGAATGGTCACAACGAAAAAGTGACAAAGTACCTACGAAAGTGTATACATTTTTATGAACTCGACTGAATACATACATTGCATAGAGATGCGCCGAATATTCGTTTCGTATTCGGTATTCGGCGTATTCGGCATCTTTTTCACTATTTGTATTCGACCGAATTATGCGGTGTTGGGGCCGAATATATTCGGTTCAAGTATTTCTATTTTCTTGGCTACACGATGGCTGTTCCGGCATTGTAATCTTTTAATATGTGGGTAAGTCACCTCTGCTTTAGGTCGGCGCGTGAAGAAATTTGAGGGTAGCTTCGAGACAAGCGCCCGGCCTGTTCGTCCTAAATCGGCTTCCAAATCGGACGTGTATTTCGGTACCGGCGGAAAGAATTCCCAAGTTACCATCGGAGAGTATTGTGTGTGTGTTTTTATATGTATACACGAGTGCTAGATCTCGTATGGTGATACATTCCTATATGTGACATAGCTGGCCAGCTCGGACTCGATACCTAGACTTTGGAGTGATCTGGAGTAGCCCGTGACTAAGGCGTGCCAACGGACAGACCAAGGTGAGTGGCTTATTTCATATTGAAGGAGTGTAATGCCTGTGACTGTAACCCCTGGGGAGAACTAGAAAAACCAGGACCGCATCTGACTATCGAAGGGTTCCTTACACGAACATAATTTGGTCCATCGAGCCTGGATAGGTTTTTCATTAGGTAGTTAGCTTAGGGTATCAGTAAATTTGTTATTAATATCGGTTAAGGTGTCCGTTATTTTATTCGGTTAAGTTTTCGGAAATAATCGGTTTGGTTTTATCCTACTGTAGCGGTTGTCTTACTTAAGAGGTTACCATTTCGGAAAAAATGGCTAAAGTTATTGAAAGTAAGTTTAAAGTAAAATATGATTGGTTAAAAAATAGTTTACAAATTGTGTCTAGCAAAAGCTATAGTTCAAGCGTATTGTCGGCGCGGTTACGTAAGTTGGAAGAGTACTTTAAAGGTCTTACGGAGGCATACGAAGGCATACTGTGCCTCGATTCGGTAGACGATAAAACGATCGCTAGTTATGATGAAAAATACAAAGAGGCCACAGAGTGGTACAATGAGTTGGACGCGGTGGCGGCGGCCTACCCGCACCTCGACGGCACGCACGCGCCGACTCAGAGCGCCGGGGCGGCGCGGTTACCGCGCATTAACTTAACTCCGTTTGATGGTGACGTATTTTCATGGAGTAGCTTCATCAGTCTATTTACATCCTTGGTGTTGTCACAGAAAGACATTTCTAAAACGGAAAAGTTCCATTATTTGTTTGCTAACTTAGAAAACGAACCTAAGTCGCTTATAAAACATCTGCCAATGATTGACGGTTCATTAGACATTGCCATGGATATTTTGAAAGGTAGATATGAAAATAAACGGTTGCAAGCGGATTCGCATATATCTCGGATATTACATTTACCGGCGATTAGTAAAGGTGTAGGCCTTAGAGCAAAAATATTAAATCCGTTGTTAGAATCTACACGGGCATTAAAAAATTTAGGACTACCTATAGATGAGTGGAGCTATATTTTGTTACATATTAGTCTTACAAAAATGCCGTTAGATATTAAAAGTCGGTTTGAGCAGCGGTACGGCGGTAACACCTTAAATCTACCTACTTTTGAACAGTTAACTGAGTTTCTACAAAATGAATGCCGACTCATCGACACGGCGGCCATGGCGGCGGAGCCGGCATGGACTTACGCGGAGTGCACACGGAAACCGGCGCGTCATGTGCATGTTGCGGAGCGGAGTAATGATAATTACAAATCGGAATGGGTTAACTCTCGTAATTACGGTTCCGGACAAAATAATAATTGCTATTATTGTAATATACCGGGGCACAACTTAGCCATTTGTTTCAAGTTTGCAAGTTTCTCGCCATATGAGCGTAAGGACTGGGTAAAAATTAACGGCCTTTGCTTTAGATGTTTTGAAAGGCATCCTGCCGCGACGTGCGACCGGCAGGTACCATGTAATCGGTGTGGAAATATTGGCCATAATAAATTAATTTGTACGATGTCCACTGCGCGCGCTCCATCGCCTCCGGGAGATAGGCAGCGTTCACGGCAAGTAGCCGTCGCTTCACAACGCGATAACCCGGCTAACGAAAAGGGGTCGCCTGGCGCAAATGCAGGGAACAGCTCGCACGCTGACAATACCACCGGGGCGGGTTGTCGTATGCAAGATGTGATGCGTCATTATACAAATTATGAACGCGACTATGATTCTAGAGAGTTTCGGAATAATAATTATGAAGGCGGTCGGAATCGGAATC
The DNA here is from genome assembly GCA_963966035.1 of Acleris laterana. Lineage (NCBI taxonomy): Eukaryota > Metazoa > Arthropoda > Insecta > Lepidoptera > Tortricidae > Acleris > Acleris laterana. Next base: position 2,567,967 of record OZ014450.1, read on the forward strand.
GTTCAAGGGGTAGGCGGTCGCCAAGTCACAGCGGAGATCGGAGACCACGCTCTCAAGAATAGCAATTACAGTCTAGTAGTGTCGCCTCAGTAGTGCCTCGGTTAATGAACAATATCATTTTGCCCACCGTCATCATTGAAGTAAAATCGGTTAACGGAAACTTTGTGCGGTCTCGGGCCTTGTTGGATTTGGGAAGCCAAGTCTCAATAATTAAAAGTGATTTTGTAGCCACTTTAGGACTGAAGCGACATTACAATAAAACATCTTTATTAGGTATCGGCGGGTTATGCAACAATGACGGCAACTATTTGGTTGAGTTTTACTTTAGATCGGAACAATTGAGTAAGATTTTATTATCAGTTACGGCGGTGGTGTTAAAACGGCCTACGTCTTATTTCGCGCGAAAATTAGGATTACCGGTTAATAATATTAAATTATCGGACGACGGGTCATTTAATCAAAGTCACATAGACATCATTTTTGGGTGCGACATTTTAGGCCATATTTTAAACGGGGATAAGATTGACTTGGGCGCGGGAGGACCGTTTGCGTTGGGTACCATTTTTGATTACGCAATTTTCGGCCCTGTGGCTTCAATGGACAATCGTATTGAATTGCAAACGGGTTGTCATGTCGGCATGACACTCATCGAAGCAGTTGAAAAATTTTGGCGGTCTGAAGAACCACCAAACTCGGGTTTTATACGGGATCCGGCGGATTTGGAATGTGAGAATTTATTTGCGAGTTCTACGTCACGGGGCACTGACGGTAAATATGTGGTGAAATTACCACTCGTATTAGGTCATCGACGGCTAGGTGATTCTAGGGAAATAGCATTACGGAGATTTATAGCCGTGGAACGGCGCATGGCACGACAGCCGGAATTTCGGAAAAAATATGTAGAATTTATGACGGAATATTTAAAACTCGGTCACATGGCGGTTTCTAACTTTGATGTCGGGTCCGGGCAAGAACATCATTTTTTATGTCATCATGGAGTCTTTAAAAAATCTGGTGATGTTGACAAAATTCGGGTCGTTTTTGATGGAAGTGTGCAGACGACCACAGGCGTATCTTTGAATGATTGTTTGCATTCCGGACCGCGATTACAGAACGATATTACTCAAATAATAATTAATTTTCGGTTACCACGGTTTGTATTTACTACTGATGTAAAAATGATGTTCAGACAGACATGGGTACATTCGGAAGATCGGAAATATCAACTTATATTCTGGCGACCGTCACCGGACGAACCTTTACTTGTTTACGAGTTGACAACAAATACCTACGGCTTAAAATCGAGTCCGTTCATTGCAATTCGTTGTTTGCATCAGTTGGCTAGTGACGAAGAAAATAGGTACCCACGCGCGGCTCAGTTATTACGCCGTCAAAGTTACGTGGATGATTTAAACGGAGGGTCGGACACGCTGGACTCCGCTAGGGACTTGCGGGATGAGCTGGTGGCGCTCATGGGCACGGCCGGCTATGAATTGCGGAAATGGTCGTCAAACGTACCAGAACTATTGGACGGTTTACCGTCAGACCATCTGGAGACTCTTCGGTCATTTGACGCGGATACGGACGGTTCCGGTTTTATAAAGGTTTTAGGTATCCAGTGGGATCCAAAATGTGATAGTTTCTCTTACCGACTGCTATTGCCAGTAGAAGGAACGATTACTCGGCGGACTATTTTATCTTTGTCAGCTCGACTGTACGACCCCCTCGGCTGGGCTTGTGCAGTAGTGTTTAGAATAAAATTGTTGTTACAAACCCTACTTAGCACTTCTAGCAATTCGCGGAAAATAGATTGGGACGCTCCCGCACCGGAAGAGATCGTTCGGAATTGGAAAGAGATTCTCGAGGACTTGCCAAATTTGCAACAGATATCTATCCCTAGATGTATAAAATCGAACGGTAAAAGTACATATTCAATTCACGGTTTTTGTGACGGATCCTTGGTCGGTTTTGCATCTGCAGTTTATTTACGGTCGGCAAACGCAGACGGTACGGTTCGAGTGAGGCTACTCATGGCTAAGTCCCGCGTAGCCCCTCTTAAAACAAAGCACACTATTCCAAAAATTGAATTAAATGGGGCAACCCTGTTAACCACTCTTATAAACCATGTCGTCACTTCACTTGAGAGTGATATCGAATTATACAGGGTAGTAGGTTGGTGTGATAGTACCATTGTATTGGCGTGGTTAAAAACTCCTCCGCACAAATTGCAAGTGTACGAAGGCAATCGGGTTTCACAAATACTTTCCTCTAAAGTGGACATCACTTGGCGTCACGTTCCCAGCGAACTGAACTGTGCGGATGTTGCGTCGCGCGGAGCGACGGCGAGCGAGTTGCTGCGACACCCGCTGTGGTGGGAGCCGCGCTGGCTCCGGGAGTCGCCGGCCAAGTGGCCTGGCGAGTGTTCGGATTTCCCGGCGGATATGTTACCCGGTTTACGGCCTAATGTCCATGTCGGTATATTAGACTCGGATTTTAATTTATTTGATCGGTTTAGTTCATTTGACAAATTGGTAAATGTAACGGCTTATTTATTACGGTTTATTCGGCATTGTAAAACAAAATGTAAAAACGTCGGCAAAATGATTTCGGTTTCGGAACGTAAAAATGCGATAGCTTGTTTAATACGCATTGTTCAAAAGGAACATTACGAAGAAGAAATATTGGCGTTACGAGATGGAAAAGGTATAAAAAATTCACTAAGGCGGTTGAATTTGTTTATAGATAATAAAACCAATTTGCTTCGAGTCGGCGGTAGAATCGGTGCATCGAATTTACCTTACAACGCGCGCCATCCAATTTTGTTACCAGGCAAGGGTAGATTTACGAAAATTTTAGTAACACACTATCATAAGGCATACTGCCATGTAGGCGCTAATGCATTAGAGTCTATTTTATCGTGGACGTATTGGATAGTTGCAGCTCGGCGGGTGACGCGTCACGTTACCTTCAAATGTATACGGTGCTTCCGAGCGCAGCCGCGGCTGAACCAGCCCTTCATGGCGGACTTACCCGCTGATCGGGTGAGGGGCATCCGACCATTTTTTGGTACCGCAACCGATTTCGCTGGTCCATTTCACATTAAATCAAGCGTGCTTCGGAACGCAAAAATTCTGAAATGTTATTTATGTATTTTTGTTTGTTTAAGCACTAAGAGTGTGCACTTGGAGATTGTTAGTCAACTAACGGTCGAAGCTTTCGTAGCGGCGCTTACCCGGTTTACGTCACGGCGAGGGCTTCCCTCATTAGTTCGGTCGGATTGCGGTACTAACTATACGGGCACGGATAAATATTTGAAGGAACTGCGAGTTTTCTTACGGGATCATCAATCGGAAATCGATCGGGAATTCGTCAAAAACGACATTAAATGGCTTTTCAACGCTCCATCCAGTCCAAACCACGGTGGATTATTCGAAGCGGCGGTTAAATCGGCAAAAACTCACGCCAAGCGCGTACTCGGCGAAACTCGGTTGACGTTCGAAGAACTCACCACGTTCTTCACGAAGGTGGAGGCCGTGATGAACTCGCGGCCGTTGTGTCCTCTTAGTACGGATCCGGCGGACTTGGAGATATTGACTCCCGGACATTTTTTGATCGGTCAGCCCCTAGTGGCCCTTCCCGAATATCCTTACACCGAGGTCAGTATGTCTCGGTTGTCTCGGTTTGAACAGATACAAAAGATGACCCAACATTTTTGGAACCGTTGGAAAAGTGAATACCTTCATACGCTCCAACAACGCTTTAAATGGACCTCGCATACGGAACCTCCTAAGTTAGATGATTTAGTTTTAATTAAAGAGGATAACCTACCACCTCTACACTGGAGACGTGGACGGTTAGTTAAGCTTTTACCGGGTAAAGACGGGGTCATACGGGTTGCCGAAGTAAAAACCCAAAATGGTGTCTTGTTAAGACCCGTCTCAAAATTGTGTAGGTTACCTTTAGGGAATGAATAACCAAGGCGGGCTTGGTTAGGCGGGGGGATGTTCCGGCATTGTAATCTTTTAATATGTGGGTAAGTCACCTCTGCTTTAGGTCGGCGCGTGAAGAAATTTGAGGGTAGCTTCGAGACAAGCGCCCGGCCTGTTCGTCCTAAATCGGCTTCCAAATCGGACGTGTATTTCGGTACCGGCGGAAAGAATTCCCAAGTTACCATCGGAGAGTATTGTGTGTGTGTTTTTATATGTATACACGAGTGCTAGATCTCGTATGGTGATACATTCCTATATGTGACATAGCTGGCCAGCTCGGACTCGATACCTAGACTTTGGAGTGATCTGGAGTAGCCCGTGACTAAGGCGTGCCAACGGACAGACCAAGGTGAGTGGCTTATTTCATATTGAAGGAGTGTAATGCCTGTGACTGTAACCCCTGGGGAGAACTAGAAAAACCAGGACCGCATCTGACTATCGAAGGGTTCCTTACACGAACAATGGCTGTAAGATTTATGTTATAGGTACTAGCTGTTCCCGTGTCCACTTCGTTGGGCAAAACATTTTTTTCGAGTTAATAATTTTCGCGCTAATTCCCGTTCCCGTGGGAATTTCGGGGATTCCTTTCTTAGTGCACCTCTACGGTACCTAAGCTACGTCCCTTCCAAATTTCAAGTGCCTACGTTTAGCCGTTTAGGCTGTGCGTTGACATGTCAGTCAGTTTCTCATTTTATATATTTAGATTATAAGTCAAAGAAATCCTATGAAGAATGTGTTGAATAAAGCTAATAAAATAAAGCAATCGTGCGATGTTTTGAAGCATAGTGACAGCGCAGTGTGCGCGGGTGGCGGGCGGTGAGGTACGGCTCGCTCGTCATATAACCAGCAGCGACACGTAGCGTACATGTTAGATCCTGTTTACGTGTCAAAACGATGAATTGGTAAACCGAATAAATCGACCGAATATCCGGTTCGGTAAAGGTTAAACCGAATAGTATTCGGTATTGTCTATTCGGTGAAACCACTATTCGGCGCATCTCTAATTGCAACGGACGAGTGACCATTTATTAGATGTTCAACTATTGTTGTTTTAATTATTAATCATTTTGGTATTATTTGTTTATTAGTATTTATGTTTGACAAGCTCAATGTAATTTCGTATTTTTTGGCATGCAATGCAATTAATATTGTAATATTACATTGACGAATAAATAAACTAAACTATCTAAACGATAATGGCTGATTCTCGTTTTGTTTTAAAGATAAGGGTTCCGCGGTTTAACCACGGATACTCTTGGTACAGTCGCCATCAAAAATATCAGAGCATACAGTCAAATATATTTGCACACGCTCTTATGCCTGTAACAATAGTCTAGTTCAGATAATTTTAAGCTGTAATTTGGCATAATTATACATTAAATTAGACCAACATAATGGTAAAATAAATAATAACTGTAAAGCAAAATTATAAAAATACAAATAAAAACAATTATCCACAAAATAATTTGATATCATTAATAAAACAATCAAATATCACAAAGTATTTTATTAATACATATTTGAGTAGGTTTCACATACAACTTATATATAAAACTACAATTTCAGTTTTATTTTACATACAACCGGACGTCACTGAATATAACTTATCCTAGAACACGCCTATCCTCATAAATCCACCCTTTTCCAAAAAAGTTACCTTAGGTCCTTCTTTACTCCTTTTGTCCTGTCAAAACTCCCTGTTGACTGTGTGAATTTAACGGTTTTATCAGGCAACACTCATTTTTATCAACACCGGTCGACTTGACTGTCAAAAGTTCAAATATTTTAACACAGATACTTAAATTATTCATTTTCTTTCTTCATGCACAACACTTTGCTCCAAAAACATAGCTAAAATAAATTGAAAATATATTTTAAGCACCAATAACTTACGACCTAAAATAAAAGCAGAGTGTATCTGATAAAATAATTTACAGCACCTAGGTACAGTCAAGGTCGCCAATATGTGTACACAAAGTCTCAAAATATGTCTATGTTTACTTATTTTTTCAACTTTGTGCGGATATTTATTTTTAACCATATCTGCATATTTAAAGTTGCAATACATATTTGTAAATGCGGAGCCAATTTGGAGTAAAGTAGGACCATTTTACTGTAGGTGCAGTCAACACTTCAATCTTAACACTCAGTTCTTAGAACCCGCTCAACGGGTCTATTACGCAACTAGGGCTGTATTATCAAACTGGTTTATCCTAATGCATTAGACCATAATAGGAGGTACATAATTAAGACTGTAGTTTAAACTATATTTTAATGAGCATAAAATTTATTTCAAAATTGAAAACTGCATTTAAGAGCGAAGGATATTAAATTTTATTCACCTGATGGTAGATTCAAATTCGCACGATCACAAAAATATCCGTATGTATTGGTGATGCCAGTTTGAAGATGTCAAAGTAAATATCAAATCGTAGAAAGCTGTAATCTGAAATCTCTGACGGTATATTAAGTTTTTAATACGGATCTAATTTTGGGCGATTCCGACTTGCCACCTCTAACTTCGAAAGTTATTTGTATGTTCCCCTCAAATAGATAATTTCTAGTCGCTTCCCAACTCTACACAAATCTTATCAACTTAATTGTATTTATAACATAATAAAAACCACAAACCAGTCTTATGCTAATGTTTCAATATGGAGACATAATTTAAACTACAAATAGAAAGAGACGAAAACGTCAACAATACTAATAACATAAAACTAAATTCGTAAAAAATACAAATGTCTTTTTTCTCACCACAGGCTAGTATTAAAACTGGAAAAGCCCGTAATGGAAACGAGCCCAACAAAACAACTTATACACAAATCGAAATTCAATTAGAGTGTTTTTCTCACTTCAATTGATGATATGACTTTTTTTTACTAGTCTTCCTAGTTTAATTAAATTACTTTGGCACGTGGCAGGCGTCTTTCTTTAAAATGAATTCTAAATTCGTATCGCCTGCCGTGCGTTTCGACCTTTATATGTTATGTTTGGCCTTGGTTCATAAGATACATTGAGAGAGTAAAATTATACGTGTTTGTCCGTATATTTATAGACAAAATATCCTTTATTAAATATGTATATTTACTTAAAATAATTAGGTTTAAATTTATGACTTAAGTAACGTGTAAATAGACATTGACGGGTATACATACATTTGTATCCGTCCAAATAGTGCCCTGATGGCGGTAATGCTGTTCTAATTCTTGTAACTATACAAATAATAAGGTAACAGTTATGAGAATGGCGTAACCACCTGCCGCCATAAAGGCCCTTTTGATTTAGCCGGCCACATTTAATAGACGGTACATAACTATAAGAGTGAAACCCGTTAGTCCACGAAAGGGAAGAAAGTTATATATCTAAGATAAATATACAACATTTAAGAGTATATCGTTGCCTAAATGCAAAAGGGGCACAAATCAAAATGTGTTTGTGTTGCATTTAAATTCGGAATGCTTATATACTTTAAGTTTTAAATCAAAGTATATATTTTTTTGTTTTGTGGCACTTTTGCATTTAAGCAGCGATATTATATAATGACTATATTTTATAAAGGTCCATTCATTTAATAAGAAAAACCAATAAAACTTTATATAATCAATGTGTTAACAGTATCTTCACTTTCCATCTTAAATATCACCTACACTAGGATTCAGACAAAAAATCAGATTCTCCTACTACTATTTCGTAACGTATTTTTTTTCGATCTATTCTATATAAAAAAAACACTAGAGTATATAGAGAACTACATAACAATGACAAAGGTGGAAAAGACAAGCTTCGTCTTTCAAAAAATACATCATCAACATAGGTACAGAAATATAGTCACTTGATGACCACAGATAATATATTATAATTGGTGTGCAACGGTAAATGCACACTTTCGTATATAACGAAGTATCACTGGGTTGACAGGCTAGTAGATTAATTTACTTAAAACATCACAAAGGACCTGGATTAAAAAAAACTGCTTCATTATTAAATCAAAAGACATATGACAAAGGTAATAAATTAAAAAAGGGTTGAATTCCCTTTTGCTTATCAACCTCATCGTATTTTCACGGTTAAGAATGAAGAAATTATTATCACAGTATAATAATTATGTTTTAACTAGAAAGTTGCAGAACATTCTCAGTATTTTGGAAATCTTAAGAAATTTATACTATACTAAAATTGAGAATATTCTCATAATATTTTTTCACGACAGTACAATCAGACCTTCAAATAGAACTATTTTACGATAGCATTTTAATCATATCGCTATTAACGAGTTACAATATGCGGTGGCTGTCATCGCGCTTGCATCATAAGAGTTGCCAGTAGCACAATTCTTTGATAACGCGCTATTCATAACGTTATTTAAAACGTTACGGGTAATTCCAAGTTAATGTAACGAAAGTTACCATTTCAATCAGTGTTTTTTGGAACTAAGAATGCTCATATTTTGTAGATATAAATGTAATCACGTATATGTATAGAGATAAATGAATCTTTCTATTTTGAAATATAACTACAAAAACAAGCAGAATGCTAGAAATTGGTAACTTGCGTTACTCTCTGCCATGGAATTGCCCTTACGAAGTTTAAACCGTTACAAAGGTCTAGGTACAGTGTTACCAACTGCAAAAAGCTGCAGACATTTGAATCATTTACCTGTCGTTTAGCGCATCAGACGAAGGAGCTTCATAAATATGTACATAATGTCGATGTACAGGTTGAGGGCGGCGAACACGTACTCCTCAGGAGAGAGGGAGTAGCGGTGGAGGCCGTACATCATGAGCTGCGTGTCGTACACGATGTACAGGCACATCAGCAGCACGCCGATGGCGCAGTACAGGAGGCGGAGGGTGTCGAACGGAGTGGCCAGCATTAAGATACCTGAAAAAAAATTAGTTATTTATGTGACTGGTGCATAATGAGAGGCATTAATACACGTGTGGTTTTATGAAACGAGCCAAAATGCGAGTTTCATAATAAGATCACATGAGTGTTTTAATGCTTAATTATGCGTACAGTTGCATACATAATTTTATCTACATGCTTATTATAAGTTTTCTACAATACGTGAGAAACCTCTGTCTGTCTTTGCGCTGTATCTTAATGTACCTGGATCTTGATGTTCACATTAAATTATCGGTAACCCATACTTATTTACTCGTTTTCAATACACAAAGGCATGCAAAAAAAAAAAATTACGTCGAATAATTGTTTGATCAATTGCCGGCCAATTACGGAAATGTAAGCTCTTTTCTTGAAGGCTCCCATGTTATAACTGGTTGGAAATACCGCCGAAGGGAGTTCGTTCCACAATTTTACTGATCGACGAAAAAAGTGCCTAGTTAAACGCACGGTGGAAGAACGCCATTGATTAAGATGTTGATGGAACCTGGCTTTACGAGTAGTTCGATGGTGGAACGCAGCGACCGGTACAGTAAAACACAACTGATATGGCTGAGATGACATTTTTTCGAAGCGCGGTAACCAATCAGCATTGCGTGCTTGTATTCTGTGCTATTATTGGTTATTAGTGACGCCATGTTGACGCGCGCCCGTGTGTTATTTAGTCATCCGTCAAACGTGCGTGAGTGAGATGGAAAATATGGATGTAATTTAATTTGCACCTTATAACTATTACGTACAAGTGTGATCGTGGGTTTTAATCGTGCTTTCGGAAATCATCGGAATTGTTGTTAGTGTATATTTTAAATAAATTATGTTCTACTGTAATACTCCGAATAAGTAGTACCAATTTTTAATTACGAGGGCTGCTACTTATGTAACCGGAATAGAAAAAATAAACAAACGTACATGGCTAAATATGGTTTTATTGTTTTTCGAAGTATTCTCCGTGATAATCGATGCACTTTTGCATACGTTGAAACCAATTTATAAAGCACTTTTTCCACTCTGACTGAGGTATCTCCAAAACGTGCTGTCCGAACGCGTCGACGGCATCTTCACGGGTCGAAAATCGTTGACCACGTAATTTATTCTTTACATTTGGAAATAAATAGAAATCATTGGGTGCCAAATCAGGGCTGTAAGGTGGATGACCCGTTAATTCTATATTTTGACCTTCCAAAAATCGAGTCGTTTCACGTGATGTATGACAGCTGGCGTTATCATGGTGCAGAATGATTCTCCGTCGCTGGTTGTTTTTCCGTATTTCTTCAAATACTTCCGGCAAACAAATGGTCGTGTACCACTCCGAACTAACCGTTTTACGATTCTCCAGGGGCACTGTAGCCACATGGCCATTAATACCAAAAAAGCAGGCCACCATTTGCTTCAAGGTGCTTTTTGCACGAGTTACTTTCGTAGGGTTCGGCTCATTTTGAAACACCCACACCGTTGATTGTTGTTTGGTTTCGGGATCATACGCATAGATCCAGGATTCGTCACCTGTGTAGATATTATAAACAGCTTTTGAGTCACCACGGTTATATTTTTTCAACATTTCCTTGCACCATTCGACGCGAGCCTCTTTTTGATCCTTAGTTAAGTTGTGCGAGATCCAACGCGAACAAATTTTTTTCACAGCTAAATGTTCATGTAATATCTTATTAATGCTCGTCATACATATGCCTATAGTCGCCTCTATCTCGCGATACGTAACATGACGGACATGCATGATAAGTTTTCGCACAGCTTCAATATTTTGTGGTACAACGACCGATTTCGGGCGACCATCCTTAACTTCGTCCCTGAGCATACTACGTCCACGATTGAACTCACTAAACCAGCGATACACAGTAGTTTTGGATGGAGCTTCATCACCAAAAGTCGAAGTTAGTTGATCTATGTACTGTTGTTGCGTTAAACCACGCTGAAAATCGTAATAAATCATAGCACGAATATTTTCACGAGTGAGTTCCATACTTGCAGCGAGATTAAAATTTAAACCCGCCAAAAACAAAAGACTACGTAAGATAAGAAAAAAAAATATAGCGGCCAGTATTCAAAAAAGTGAAAATTTTACCATGGAGGTCAGATATAGCGTTTAAAAATGTTGGAATCCCGGATTCCGGTTACTTAAGTAGCAGCCCTCGTAAATAATGCTCACCGAAGAGGGAGAAGACGAGGAAGAAGCTGAGCAGTGAGCCCGACATCATGGTGAAGTCGACCTTGGTCTGGAAGGCGAACAGCGTCAGTGCCACGAAGATGGCCATTGTCACCCCGCCTGCCACCAGCACCTGGAACAACGGGAGTCAATACTTTGTTACAATTATATAAATTCCGTGGTTGGAATTTGCTTTATTATTCTATACATTCAAAGTCAAAATACTTTTAAAAGTCAAAACATTTTAGCCTATAGGAACTAAGGTTTGTTTCAATAGAACTTGCCAACAATGTAAACCAAACTTGTATTCAAAATGTCTTTAAATTCCATTCTACATCATCAAATACTGCTAACTCCATGTGTTATTTAATCAATTCTTTCCACATCATTATACTAAACCATGAAAAGAATAAAATAGTGCTAGAATATGGATATCTCATTGAATGTTTTGTTTACATTGTTGGCAAGTTATATTGAAACAAACCTTATAGTCACACTGTTCTAAGAGGCTCGACTTGACAGCTGTCAACACTGTCTTTGGATAAAGCGCACAAACGAATAGGGATGAAATTAGATGCAATTTCACCGACAAGATAAATATATTTTTTTTTTATGGCATAGAGAAGACAAACGAACACACAGGCCACCTGATGGTAAGTGGAAACTGTGACCCATAGACATTCGCATTCACAAGACTGCAATGCAATCCTAAGACTGCAAATGCGTTGCCAACCCTGAGGACTAAGACGGAATGCCTCTATGCTAGTCATTTCACCGGCTGTCTTATCCCCAAACCGGAACACAACAATGCGAACACTGCTGTTTGGCGGTAGGTTAATGGATAAGATGGTGGTAGCGATCCGGACGGACCCTGCACAAAGTCCTACCACAATTAAATAATAATTTGCATAATTTGTTTTGTTTACATTTAGTTGAACTCCTATCCGAACAAGTATAGATGTTGAGCCGTACCTCCTGGGAGCGCATGTTGATGCAGCCGACGCCGACGAGCGCGGAGAGCGCCAGCGTGAACGCGAACAGCGACACGTAGTTGTACGGCACGCGGCGCCGCGGGCCCTCGCAGCAGAGGATCATCAGCGCCGTGGTTAAGTACACGGTCAGCGTCGCAATGCTGGGGACAACAGTTCCATCATCATCACATCACTGGTGGATGCCCTTCCCAAAGATCTCCACCATGATTAGCCAAAGGACCAAAAAACGAACAGACTAATTTAAGACTGCGCCGAGCGTACGCCGGATGTACAGTGGCACCATCCTTACTATTAATGTTTTTTCTAATAAACTAAAGGATTTTCTTGAAATTGGTCGGTAGGTTATTGTACTACAAATGAAAACACAACTTATAGGGTAAGTATATCAGATAGTTTAATAATAATTCACCTTCGTGTTATCAACTTAACGGAAAGGAGTGGCCACCTTTTCCCGTTAAGCTGACTAACCAAAGGGTAATTGTTATTAAAGTTTGTTACGTATCCCATAAATTGTGTTTTTACTTGCGCTACAAAAACGTATCATCTGATTGCAAGGAAATTCTTTAGTTAGTTAGAAAACACAATAATAGTAATGAAGGCGCCACTGGACGCTCGACGTTTGCTCGGTGCAGTCTTAACCGGCAAAGTGCGAGTCAGATTCGGACTCAAATGGTTCCGTACCGTACAATAGGTAAGTTCGAGAGAAAAAAAACACTTGTTGTAAATATTAACCCCCTTTAACTTACATATTTTCAGTTTCAATATTTGTTGTTGTAGAGGCCGTAACAAAACACAAACTGTGGAAATTTCATAGGGTTTAATAATAGACACAGTCCTGCGTGTGACAGACGGACAGTTGAAACATAGTAATAAGGTCCTATCGACATCCTTTGGGCACGGAAACCTAACTAAAAATGGTTCAAATATGAAATGATGCTACTTGCACAATATTGCACAACCTTTTATAACCATATAGTTCTGAACAGGATATAATATTGAGCAATCCTGCGCAGGTATATCGTAACGTTTGGCAAATGGTTAAATACACTGAGCGGCAAAATAACCACTCACCAGTCTTATTCATACAGGTGTTAAGAATAATCAACAATCAACCCTCATTTTGGTTTTGTTTCGCAATTAATGTAGGACAAAATGGAGTACAAATAATAATCTTAAAAGTTGCAGAGCTTTTTAAAATGACACTCAAACGTCACTTGAAAGACATATCGAACAAAACGCAATAATTTGCTCTGGACGGGTGGCTAGTGGATTCTTTGTTCCTTTAGGAAGTCATTACAATAAGCTGAATTAAATTGGCCGAGTATTCTTGACATTACTGTCTAATTTAGCAAGTACATTTTTTTAATACTTCGCATCTTTAACCTAATTAACAAATTTTGGATTTCGAGTTAGGTCTCTATAGTAATAAATTTATGACTCGAAGTCGGAAGCTGAAGTTGAATTAAGGTCACTATAATTGTAAAGTTGCGACTTGTATGGGCAAACGACTGGTGGGCGGTTATTTTTGCCATGTTTTTGCCACTAAGTGTACGAAATTGGACTTTGACACTCGGCAATCCTCGACATTCATTGGGAGAGATCGGAAGTGTAAATGACATGAGACACCTTGATGCATTATTCATAACATCATAGTGGGCACTTTTTTTTTCTGTATAGTGTATACTTAGATGTTTAAACGTAGATCACCTACCACATTTTTTTTTAACTGTAGACCTATGAATAGCACAGATGTGGCTTGATTTAATTATTACATAGCATTACTAATAACACAAATATTAAATAAGTAAATGTAAATTCCAGACAATTTCATTCAAAGCCAATTCTTTAGATTTTAAAAGCTAACCTGTCACATAAAATATGTCATATAAAGTTGATAATAGTCTATTTTTTTTATATTTTTTTTATGGCATAGGGAAGACAAACGAGCACACAGGCCACCTGATGGTAAGTGGAAACTGTGACCCATAGACATTCGCATTCACAAGACTGCAATGCAATCCTAAGACTGCAAATGCGTTGCCAACCCTGAGGACTAAGATGGAATGCCTCTATGCTAGTCATTTCACCGGCTGTCTTATCCCCAAACCAGAACACAACAATGCGAACACTGCTGTTTGGCGGTAGGTTAATGGATAAGATGGTGGTAGCGATCCGGGCGGACCCTGCACAAGGTCCTACCACCCGCAAATATTAATGAAATTTCTATACTTAGGTTGATGTTATATTATTAATTATACCAAATAGGTTTGAATATTTTATGCAAGTAAATTCTTGGATTTTATATACGATTAAAAAAGTGAAAATAATCGAACTTTACACTATTATTAAAATTGTCTCACTTACAAGAACACCGTCGAGTACTCCCGAACGAAGTACTGGAGGTTCTGGTCGTTCATGAACCAGGCGATGACTCCGCACGTGATCAGGAGTTGCACGAGTATCAATGAATATACCTGCAAATTAAATGTACTGTTATACCTCAAAAGGCATTGAAGAAACCAAGGAGTTTTAACCGGTTATTTTCATACAAAATCCTATAATAACCAGTTAAATTGCATTCCTAGAAATGAGTAGTATTTGGAAAAAATTAGAAGGGATTTTTTTTTATACCCCCAGTATTGTGAAACTTCCCACACCAGTGGTAAAATGAATCCGCAAATGACTGGTGAAGGTATAGCTCTGTAATATTAATTGGGAGTGAGACGTGGACGAACATAAAGAACCCAAAAAGAGAATGAAGGAAAGGAAGAGATTCCTTAAAGGGATAAGTTCGCCTTTGTAAATCCCTGTTATATTTTTGTCTATTTTATAATTGTTACCTATCTCTTTTGTTTGTGCAATAAAGTGTTTACATACAAACATACATAAGACCAAAGTAACTGATATTTAATCATTAGATATATTATTGGAATCCAATGTAAAAATGTGCACAGGAATATTTTTTCATGACTGTAGTTCTTATCAAATAATTTCGAGCTTTAACCTAGTTTTATGTAAATATAAATTTTCAAGCCACATGACACAAAATGTATTGCGATACGCAGATTAAATTACACCAGATGCACAGAGTTAATAGAATGGATTTGTGAATTGCAGTATTGCACTTTATCTCTATTTGGTTAGAGTGCAAAGTGCAAACCTGTTTAATTTCCAAAAATAATTAAGTTAGTTGATGAAATTACAGAATTTCACCCAATTTCCTTTCAATAATCAATAACTTTAAACTATGTATGCCTATGTATTTACATACATACATCCACGTACATACTCTCGCCTTTATTTACAGAGTGGGGTAGGCAGAGCTACAGAATTACCAACAACTCTAAAAACTTGTTGATAATTCTGTTACCATACCACATTTTGCACACTTCGGCTAAGATGTTTACCAGCGTATTAGTGACAGGTTGCAAGCCCATCGCCAAACATACATACATACATGTACTGTCTCCCAATGGGGTAGGCAATGATTATGGAACGCTAGGTGCACCGATCTAAACACACAATTTTCGCTTCCTCTACATCAATCTCTTCATGCACGTACGTCGGTTTCGGGTGCTTCTGATTTGGCCCTTATCCAGTACATCGCGAATCTGATCACCGTAGGTCCGTCTAGGACGTCCCCTACCGACATCTCCGCTCATTCTCGCCATCTCTTTCGTAACTCTTTTTTCATCCATCCTTTCTAAATGACCAAACCACCTTAGCATACCCTTTTCAATTTTAGTCACTACATTTTCTTTCAATCCACATCGTTCTCGGATCTCGCTATTTCTTACTCTAGCTCTCATTTCAACTGCATTAATCGCCAAACAGTACCAGGGTTAATTCTCTTTTTTGCTGCTTTTATCCTAAGTATTTACCTTTCCGGGCTAATAATAATAATAATAATAATTTACCTTTCTAATAAAACCCAGTCTGATGGACTGGTCAGTGAAGGTGAAGCTATCGACAAGAGGATCCATGCCCTGCCCTCCATTTGGGTTGTGGACAACTATTTCCGGAAATGATATTATGGTATCCTGAAACAAATAATGGATATAGTAATATAATAATAATAATAAATATAAGGGGACAATCTCACACCAATTGACCTAGTCCCAAACTAAGCTCTAGGCTTGTACTATGGGTACTAGACAACGATATAAATACTTATATAGAGAAATATATACTTAAATACATAGAAAACATCCATGACTCAGGAACAAATATTCGCGCTCATCACACAAATATCTGCCCTTACCAGGATTCGAACCCAGGACCACTAGCTTCGTAGGCAGGGTCACTACCCGCTAGGCCAGCGCGTCGTCAGTACATATTACTTGAATGAGAAATTAGTGGCTAATATTGTATAAATTGAACCGCAACTAGGGTTGCCATAGGATTGGTCCGGACATGTCTGGATTTTTGACCCTTTGTCCGGGATTGCGGCCGGACTTGGCAAGTATCAGGATATTTAGGAACGACCTAATAAAAAAATATACTGAATATAATGTAATGAATGACAAAAACAATACAATTTCTTTCAAAATATTTTAAAATAGGATAAATTACAGCTAGAGAGATCTCAATCAATTTGTTTGCTTAGAGCTCTAGGTCTGCAGAGCGCAGCGCGCCGCCGTTCAAGCTACGCCAAATCTCTGTTACAAGAAATGTTAGGATTTTTAGGGTGATGTCAGAATTTTTATCAGGGCATTTAATTTTTCCATTTGGCAACTCTAACCGCACCAATCAATTCGCTCATTGAATACAAAACGGACACATTCCAAAATAATTTGCTCTTCCATTAAAAATCGTTTTCCAACAGCTTCTAATTTTAAAATGCAACACTGACTCATTTTGGATTGTGTCCGTTTTGTATTCAATGAACGAATTGAGACTGATGTAACAGAACAGAACTTTTTTGTAATACTACTTACTATGGTATCAGATTAAATAAGATACAAAAGTATGGTTGACTGGAAGAGATCCCTTAAATGGATAAGTTATATTTGTCTATTTTATAATTGTCATCTCTTTTGTTTGTACATTAAAGTGTTTACAAAATTAATTTCAAAATTTCAATTAATTTTGTAATACATAAATAATAAGGAGCCCCGAAATATTGAAGGGTTATCGCAATAAAGCGGGATAAAACAGAATTTCAAGTAATGAGAATAAGAATTCTCAAATAGATCCAAGCAGAAGAGCTTTAAGCTATAGCCTCAAACTTGTCGAACTTCTGTTGAACTTTGTAAGACAAATTTCAATTTATGTTACTTTTGAATTAAGCGTTGCAAGGATAGGGGCTTAGAACACTACTCTTAGGATTTACAAGACATTCTGTATATTTCCCTACAGCTTAACCTTTTCAACGCTATGTCAAAAACAAAGTCGTCGCTCACACGCCAATGACAGCTAAACACCAAAGCTAATGTCAACTTTACCTCATAGCCACTCAGGTTTAATTTGCGCTGTCAACCATGACGGAAATATCCGTCGTTGGCGTTGAACCAGTGGTGCGGATATATCCGTCAATGGCGTGGAAAAGGTTAAATCAACTTGAGTATGCTATATTGGCACTGACCTCCGATAACTCACCTACTTAGGTGCCTATTCTAATTCCTGATTATTTGGTTTAATAGTGAGTTTGTTTGACAAAACCAAAATTAAGCAAAGAAGCTAGCATTTTTTTTCTGAACATACTAATAATAGGTAGGTCTGTACCTAGTTAAAAGAGGTTATAGAACAACTAAATTCACATCATAGGTTTTTAGCACCACATTCCAAGCCGTTTTTCATAGAAAATGGACCCGCCTAGCGATTTGCTATTGCTGAAAGTATTAAAAATGAAATCCCTCATCAGGAGCAGAAGGACTCTAAGCACAGATCCAAGATTTGACCTTTAAATTATGTTAAGGGTATTTTTTTGGTAGGGAATATGTATACTTACAGAATTGTTGATTCCTTGTTCTTGTTGCGTGGTGATGTACGGCGGTGGCGCGTTGTCGGGAAAGAAAAGATCTTTCTGCTCCGTTTTTGCCATGATGAAGTCTCAGTTACCTGACAAAATTAAAGACTTTTATTACAAGGCTTGTTTAAAAGTAGCACTCGATAATAAACAGAAAGAAAGTGCGAAATCTACGACGTAGTTGGAATAATTGACATGCGCAGTGGGGGATCAGAAAATAATGGAGGGAGGGAGTGACGTTTCGATTGATGTGTTTATTTTAAATTTTCAACTTTTTTAATGTAACTTTACTACCCCAAGGCCAAGGTTAAACAGTGATCGTGGTTTTTTAATTACGCCACATTTAGACACACGACTGACACGCTTTCTGCCGATAAAGTTCGCAAAGCTGGACATAGGTACCAGATGCGTGAAATCCGAATATCTGGTTTTCCCCGATCATAAAAAGAACTGTAAACTCCCGGAATGGGTTTGGATATTGTCCAATCGAATAAACGCAGAGCTTGTTGCTGTTCCTTTCAAACCAGTTTTCAAAATTATACTCCTTTTTTTCGGCCGACGTGGGCGACGAACTTAAGGAAAAATGTTTAACAAAACATTGATATTTATATAAGTGGATAGAGGTATGCAAATATCGATTACGTTAAATTTAATTATCCAGTAATTCTACCTAAAGCAATTTACTCAATGCACTGAATTGTATTTTTAGTAATGCGATTTGCGCAAGTCAAAACAGAGGCGACGCAAGCGAAATGGACGATGCGCTTTCACACTCACCAACTTTTTTTTTCGTTTCGATAAAGGACCTCACTTAAAATTGGTTAAATTAAGTTGAAATCACAGAAGTTAACTCTGAATCGAATACTAAATCCTTAAGAACACGCAGTAATAAATAACAAAGCGTTTTAAGTTAAAATTGTGACTGAGAAAGCTGTTCACAACACTGGCGTTAAAAAGCACTAGCACGGGGTTGAGCTTGGCCTAATGTTTATTTACACTTAATTTGCCATTAGATTAACGAATAGCAGGCTCACTGGCTGTGTGGCTGTGCACTACACTGACTGCACTAACTCAGATAGAGATAGCGAGAGGTGAAGGCTGAGGCTGACTGACTGAAGTGAAGTTTACCCCCTCTCCTCCCGCAATCATAACAAAACGCCGGTCAATAATGTTGCCAGCTAACGTGTACATTTTTTCATAATATTTTTATGTAATATCTTTTCAACTTACAGTTTCTTCCAGATTTTTTCCAAACTTAAGAAGAAGCGGCAAATGTGCGATAGATATTTGTAGGTAATGTAAGTTTATATATCTATTTATTTATGTGGCTAAACGGCTCGGCTAATTTGCAGCAGTGTCAAGTGAATGTCATCACGTCACCTCATAGTTATATTTGCAAGTTTCAATGTAAGTTAATATGTTTGTTATACCGTAGTAGGTATACTATGGTTATACTTTCAAGCTGAAATTACAAGACAGATTATCTGAAATGGTACAGCGAATTACTAATTCAACGCAGATGCGGCAGATGACAGTCGGCTATTATTTTTAATTTTACTGATATAATGAACAGTTATAGTTATATTTTTCTTAGATGTTCAAATGGTCATAAAGAGCTTCTTTAGCAGTTCAGAACGAAATAATATAATGTAAAAAGCTAATCCGCTCAAATACTTACCTACCTTCCATTCTAATCAGTAAGGTTTAAGTTGTAATGGCTTGACATTTAAAACAGTCCCGGCCCTTGCCATTGCCAATTGCCACACGCCTCGCCGGCCGTCTTCCTGGGTAAGGGTGGTATTCCACTTGTCCAAGATCTTTTTCAAATTTGTATTTGCATCTCACAGTTTGTTTAAAAAAAGTGAGACGCAATGCACATTGGACAAAGATCTTGGACAAGTGGAATACCACCCTAAGCTCCGACCGCGACCTATCATAGCCTTAAAACTTGAACAGAGGTCGTCAATTCGTCATGGTGGTAGGACCTTGTGCAGGGTCCCTCCGGATCGCTACCACCATCTTATCCATTAACCTACCGCCAAACAACAGTGTTCGCATTGTTGTGTTCCGGTTTGGGGATAAATCAGCCGGTGAAATGGCATAGAGGCATTCCATCTTAGTCCTCAGGGTTGGCAACGCATTTGCAGTCTTAGGATTGCATTGCAGTCTTGTGAATGCGAATGTCCAATAATGTCCATGGGTCACAGTTTCCACTTACCATCAGGTGGTCTGTGTGCTCGTTTGTCTTCTCTACGCCTTAAAAAAAAGTCTGTCGGTTCGCCAACCCCTTCTTACCCTTTAACCTGCCACCATGCTACCAAGCAGTAGTGTTCCCATTGTTTTGTCCGGGTTTGGAGACAATAGGCCTATTTTTAAAAACGATGTTCTAAGTTACGTTAGCTCCACCCCTTTCTCTCAATTTAGTGGCGATTGACGAGTGACAGGGACGAAGCTAACTTCGTTCTTCGATTTTCAAAGTTAGTCCTAAAGTAACTGGTGTAATGTTTAACATAGAGGCATTGCATTGCATCTTAGGGTTGGCTTAGTTCAGTTGTAAATGTCTATGGTCCATAAAGCCCACTTACCATCAGGTGGAATGTGCGTTCGTTTGCCTTGTCCAAGCAATAAAAATAAATCAGGTTTTTAGAGCTTGCGTTTCGTTAGACTTACGATTAAAAGTAAGGTACAGTCAGCGTCAGAGAAAAGGACCCCCCCAAGTCGTTAAAGATTATCGCACGACGGCGAACGTCACGTGACGTTCGCCGTGAGCGGCTAGCTTCCCGCGCCCCGCACCCACCTCTGCCCAAGCATTCACCGGCACCAATACCACTCAAATATTATTTATTTTGCTATTTGGCTTTTGGTCAATCCGAATACCACTTACAAAAAGACATTTTCACTTAACATTGTGCGGTTGAGGATACAAACCCGCTTCACCAGCTTACAACGCGACGCGTTATACCACTAGGCCATCGACTCAGTTGTCAGTCTCAACGAAAATTTGCATTGGATTACTCCTCATATAGAACAATTTTAATGACGATTTTTATCTTCTAAAAGTTATGGCTTAAATTTCAACTTCCACCTTGTTTACTCCTCAATTAGCCATAAGGTTGAAATTAGTATAGATTTCTCGTTTGGTTGAATATACTGTGCTTTTTGCCGATTGTTGCACTACCGTCATTTTACTTCAGAAAAGTAACTGCATCGAAGACGGCTTTATTAAGCAGTGACTTAAAGTTGGCATTCGAATAATTTAAGTACTCGAATTGTCCGTCGCATTTATTATTTTGTAGTTGAGGCACAGAATAAGTAATAGTACAAGTACAGAAGCGACTCTCTGTGCCAGCAAACATGCGAATTTAAACCTATTCAGAACGCGGGAACGATAATAATACAAGTGCACGCACGGAAGTGACCTTGGTTACATTTTTGCGATCAATAGTGGGGGCGCCCCTAACAAGGCAAAATGCACCTTAAATCTGCGCCGCGCGAGTCTGTATTATTTCGCCCGTCATTAGCTTTACTGACTCCGCCCACCTCCCAGGGCTGACACTTACTTGTTCTATTACTTTTCCGTGGCTAATTGAATAAATAAATAAATAAATAAGTAAATAAAATAATGTCACAACTACTTGTGCTACCCGTACAGGAATAGTAGTCTAGGAGGTGACGCACGTTTTCGACAAAAAATAACCATTTATTGTAAGGACTTTGAACTTTCATTTTGTAAAAGTTGCATTACAAAATTTGTTGTAAACATACTATAATATCTTCGATATAGACCTTAAAACTTTTTGTTTGTTATAAACTCAAGCACTATCGTTACCTACTCCGTTACTTAGAAAAGCTGCCATTTGTTTGCGTGTTGTGTTTACCTAATAACCAGCACATGCTGACCTTGCTTGAGCAGGCAGTTACTATTACTGGGAGATCTACTTATTTAGACTGAACGCTGTTTAAGGCAACTAGATAACTGGTTTTTGGTCCGAATAAGTTGAAAACTACGAAACTGCGGACGGGTCGTTAATAAAATAAATAATATTATACCGGTCTTTTTAAGTCGAGGATTCAAAACTGTAGGTACTGATTGTGTTAGTAAATAAGTCCAGCTACTCGTAACTACCTATCTAGATCGAAGTTATTAATAATATTAATAATAATCTTATCTTTCGGCATCCTGAGGCAGGTTAAAAAAAGATAATTCGACATTGGAGTTATTATTTAAGCATCCGTATGCGATGCATTACTTTTTGCCTTTTCGATTAGCTTTGCGTATTCAAACAAAAACTTTGGCCGCGCACGGCGGCGCGCGTCGAGACGAGCGCTCGCGTGACACTCAACTGATTCGCCCCTTGCAAGGGGCAGCACATTTTGAAGGCGATAGCGCGGAGTGTCACCGGCCTGGTTGAGTTGAGGGTAACTTTGTAATGACTTCACAAATTATTGCGATTTGTGCCGTTCCGCTGAGTGAATCTCTCTTTCCGCTTGCTAATATTATCCGATTATTTCGAAATTCTTATAATGGTTCGTTTAACAACTTTTTTGAAGGCTAAAATTGTTGTTCTGTGGGAACAGAAGCAATCAATCAAGAAAATAGCACGAGATATGTGCATAATGGTAAGAGTTATACGACATCTTATTTATACTGAGATTATTATACTTATATAAGCATTTATTTTTACATTTTATGTATTGCTATTATTATTATTTTTTATATCGGCAGAGAAAAACAGTTCGCAGATGGATACAGAGGTATCAAGCGACAGGTGATGTCAACTGTGCCCGCCAAGGCCCTCGCCCGGTTGCTTACACCGACGAATCTGAGCGACACCGTAACATAGTGCAAGTTCACGCAGAGGCACCCTTCAAAACGACACGCTCAAGTGCTGAGACTTTTGGAGTGTCGCTTAGCACAGTTCGGCGACATCTGCATGCTGCGGGTAGATATCCATAATTATAAACCGGCTAGAAAAATCAAGCTCATGGAGAAACATCGTAACGACAGAGTAAATTTTGCCAGTCGTTATTTAAATTTCGATTGGGCAAACGAAATTGTCATATTTACTGACGAGAAATGTTTCAAATCTGATAAGGATGGGCAAAAAATTTTATGGAGAAGAACCGGGGAACCGGGGGGGGGGTTTAACCCTAAAAACGTTTTAGACCTCAGAACCAGCGGGCGATTAACACTAGGTAAATAACATTTTATTTCATACATTCCGTTTAAGACGTATATTTATTATATTCTGTTCTATTGACATTTCCGTATATTACATGTTACAGTAGATTTTATGAGATGATTGTTTTCAGGCTACTGGGGATGGATGTCTTCCATGGGCCCCGGCGAGCTGGTGGAAATAGGCGGCTGCATGAACAGCGAGCGATACTTGGAAGTGTTGAGGGACGTGATGCTGCCATCAGTGCGTGTCGCGTATCCTGAAGGTCAAATTTACCTGGTGCAGGACAACTGCTCAGTGCATCGTTCTCGCCTGGTTCAGGAATGGCTGTCTTCCCAAGAAGATATAACGGTTTTCGACTGGCTGTCAAAAAGTCCGGACCTAAATCCCATAGAAAACTTGTGGGGTCAGATGGTATTAAACTGGGATTCTAGTGAAATTAAAACTAAAAAAAGTTTGGATCTAGAAGTCAATAGAACTTGAGAATTGATGAGAAATAGTGACACATGTAACAAAATGGTATCAACTATGCAAAATCGGCTTCAAGAAGTTATAGAAAGTGACGGATATCCTCTCCGATACTAATAAAGCAATAAATAAAAAAAAAAATAGGAACGTTGTCATAGTTAAAATAAGTAAAAAAACGTTGTTTATCATCTTAATTCATAATTCTCGTTTTTTATTCATGTGTAGGTATGTGACACACCATCTGACCCCACACGAAAAAGTTGTGTTACAATAATTATAACAAATTGTGATAAGTGATAACAGAAAGATGTAAATTGCTATACTATATTTATAGTTAAGCATGTTGGTTCTTTCTCAGTGATTCACATGCAGAAGTCAAGTTCGCAGTTTTATTTAACTAAATATTGTAAATATCTACCAGCAAAAAAGATAATGATTAGATTACACATATTATAATTTAACGTACGCTGTTGACAATAATCTCTCATCAAATCTTCTTCTATCTTCTATATACCTACTTATATATAAAAATTAATCCTGTTCCCCTTGGTCACGGCATCACGTGCGAGCGGCTGGACCGAATTCGCTAATTATTTTTTTGTTGTTTGTTATTGTCAGGAGAAGGTTCTTATGATAGCAAAAATTAAGAAAATTTAAATCACAATTATACGAGTAGTTAAGACAGGACAACGTTTGTCGGGTCCACTAGTATACTTATAATTAATAAATGTAAGTATATTTTTTTTACAATGACTTTTTTTTTTTATATGCCTATTTACCTAAAACACATAACCTACTTTATCTTGGAAAAAAAGTATACACTATTATAAAAAATAATTTAAAAATGCAAAAAGGACATTTTAGTTGATAGATTCGAACTAGCTGACTCCGTTTTACTAATCCGACCCAAGAGCCACTAGACCAACTAGTATTTACAGTAACCCGTCGAAAATGTTCAACAGTTTGATGTGTCTACCGAGGGGGTATCCTTTTCTCTGCAGCTGGC
Organism: Acleris laterana; assembly: GCA_963966035.1. Classification (NCBI taxonomy): domain Eukaryota; kingdom Metazoa; phylum Arthropoda; class Insecta; order Lepidoptera; family Tortricidae; genus Acleris; species Acleris laterana. The sequence goes on from OZ014450.1 coordinate 2,592,636, forward strand.
TGTACTTAGTTTATCTTGCCATTTTTTACCTTTCTCGTTTTATTCGTGCTACTGTTACGGTAAAGCCATTTTGATGGAAAATAAAGAGATATCCATCGACTGATCGAGATCGAGTCGACTATTAAATCCTGACCAGCGAGTCGTGATACAAGCACTTTTTTCTAATTTTTCATATGGCAACAATTTAACCTATGAAACCAACTGTCACATTATGAGTACCTACCCAGTCAGTATGCATTTCGTGTTACCAGCTAGTGATATTTTAATTTTGCCGCCGTTTATTGTGTCACCACTCACTGGTCAAACTCTATAAACAAAGTACCAAAACCCTTGATTTGTAAACAAATTGGTGAGGATATAGCTAACGTTACTTTGAACGCCGTTTTTCAGATATAATGGTTATAATCAAAAAAAAATAACGCTTATAACCATTATTTTGTACAAAGATCCTTGGATGACATATATTACACGATCATATTAGGTAAATCACAGGTCGTTGAAGTGAAAAAAACTTTATATATTTATATATGTTTTGACAAGATAATATATTATATTGATTGATTTAGATTTTTTTTATTTATTTATTTATTTAAGTTTATTTTATAAAGTGTATTGTATTGTTGTATTGTATTTATAGTAAATGTACGATCTTACGATAAATTGTAATTTACGGCAACACTGCGCCCGAACGCAAGCGCCACTATGTTTACAAATTTATGATAAACCCAAGCAGAAACCGGTTTGCAGCGCCAAATGTTTTCTCTTTCGTTTGTTCGGAATTAGTAAGAGACAAAACAATATTCATTAATGCGGCAAAATCTCCTGTGGGGAATCCCAGAGATCTGTGTTATTTTATTTTTACCAGTATAAAATTACAATATTTTGTTAGTTTGTTTGAGTGGGTTTGTCCACGAGATGTAAATGCATGATTAAGTATAAAATCGATAAACCCAAGTCCATAACATAACTACTTACATATCTAACAATATTATTATTATACGAGGTTTTTTTTTATGGCATAGAGAAGACAAACGAGCACACAGGCCACCTGATGGTAAGTGGAAACTGTGACCCATAGACATTCGCAATCACAAGACTGCAATGCAATCCTAAGACTGCAAATGCGTTGCCAACCCTGAGGACTAAGATGGAATGCCTCTATGCTAGTCATTTCACCGGCTGTCTTATCCCCATACCGGAACACAACAATGCGAACACTGCTGTTTGGCGGTAGGTTAATGGATAAGATGGTGGTAGCGATCCGGACGGACCCTGCACAAGGTCCTACCACCCGCCGGATTGTCGTAGTGGTCAAATAAATTCCATACTACTTTAGCTCCGGGCCATAACGTTTCTCCTTTTATTTGTTTGTTTCTAAGTAATACTTTCTTGGAAACGAAATCTTACTAACGATATTAAAAAATCGTAAAAATCGGACTACGTTTCAGGGGAGAAAAACGCTATCGCGTATCGAGCCTGGAGCGTAGAGGGCCATTACGGGCGTGTTTATCGATGTCAATAAAGCATTTGTCACTTTCTGACCAGTGCGTTAGTACGAGAGTGACGGATACTTTATCCACCGCTATAAAGGCGACCGTAATACGGGCCCAGGTATCCCAGAAACCGACGTCAACCCGCCTAGGGCTGATAGAGCAGCTCATAAGCTATCGATTTAACCCCCATGTATGTTCAGCAATTGTTATTAGTTTCCGAGATATTGATCATTTTAATCGGATTTTTTGTCATTTTTCCTTATGTTAGTGATACGAAAAACCCCTAAATTCATGTATTAATTCATTTTTTTTTCATTTTTTTCTTGCATGATTAGAATCACTGTGAAATAAGAAAGTTTTTAAAGCTACATGCCAATATTTTTTTCATTTCAATTTTTTGAGTAAACACTCGAAGTTTGTTTTTCTATACTTGGTGAAAAACAAACGTGGGGTTCCCTTAGTATGGAGAAAGAAAGAAACTGTGTGTTCACTCAAAAAGTTGTAATGAAAAAAAAAAGGCATGTACCTTTAAAAACTTTCTTATTTCACAGTGATTCTAATCATGCAAGAAATCACTGAAAAAAAAATGAATTAATAGGCCTATCAGACCTTAATGGTTTGACGTCGGTTTCTGGGACACCTTGAATATCGCTATCGAGTCGTGTCCGTTTCACACTTGTACTAACCTACTTATTCTGTAGTTTCACTGCCGCGAGGACACAAGAATTCACAAAATGCGGGCTATCGCTGTTACCTTCACTGTTTTCTTCAATCTATGTTAGTATATACATAGGTATATTATATGTGTGTCTTATGGTTGGTGAATAAATGTATTTCTTCTTCTTCTGTGTGGACAATTTTAGCTTCAACATTCTCTTAAGTACTTATCCCTGCCTACCCTGCCTATTGCACTTATTAGATTTAAGATTGCGCCGAGCGTACGCCGGATGTAGTGTCGCCCCTCATTACTATTATTGTGTTTTCTAATAAACTAAAGTATTTTCTTGAAATATGACGGTGTAGTAGTACTTTTGTAGGTACTACAAATGAAAACACAACTTATAGGGTACATCTCATAGTTTAATAACAAATTTACCTTTGAGTTATCAACTTAACGGAAAATTGGCCACCTTTTCCCGTTAAGCTGACTACTCAAAGGGTAATTTGTTATTACAGTTTGTTACGCATCCCATATATTGTGTTTTTACTTGCGCTACAAAAACATTTTTTCAAGAAAATTCTTTAGTTAGAAAACACAATAATAGTAGTGAGGGCGCCACTGGACGCTCGACGTTTGCTCGGTGCAGTCTTTATAGATATTTACGTTGTCCATTTTTGTTAGCATGTAGTTGTGTACAATCGGCTGAAAATGTGGTCACCAACTTACGATTGAAGTTCATTTGCACGTCAAGTTCGATTTTCCCTCGCAATAATATTATGACAGTGACAAGTGTCAACCTTAGCGATTATTAGATTACAGAAACTTGTCAAAACTGGTAAACTATATTCTTGGCCAACCGTTCATATAATGGTGTAAACTTGTAAAGTAAAAGTTCAGCGTTCCTTCGATAACCCGCTAACGTCTCAACTTTTCCTCATGCTATCTCTTTCGTCTTGCTTATTTGCGTGGCGAAGTCACACGACCCGTTTGCGTAGTGAATTAATTATGTTAGGTATAGTTAGAAGTTTAGGCACAGATAATATAATTTTAAACTTCGTTATCCCTATCATCTGTCTATCTTTGGATTTTCATGCAGTTTTCACAATCAGCTAGATTCTATACTTACACTAATATGATAAAGAGGAAAAATTTGATTGTTTGTTTGTTTTCATTGAATGGGCTTCGAAACTACTGGTTTAATAGTGCAGCAGTTCACAAATGGCGTTATTAAAGTGACAAAGTAGGTACTAAACTGTGTAGCTACTTATAAGGCCGACCGTAGGTACTATAGGGATTGATTCCTTTTTCGGCACATTCCTTTTTGGACATATTCCGTTTTCGGCATATTCTTGTTTCGGCACATTCCGTTTTCGGCATAAATCATCATTTAGAACAATTGAAATTAATCCTAAGTATATTTATTTTTATTCTCAAGACATATATATATATATATATAAATAGCATGCAATGCAAGATATGGAAAAAAAATATCAGGAGCGGGCAGTTGTAGATGATTTTGTAAATAAAAAAATAAATGTAATGGAATGTTTAAATAGGCTTTGCCAACTTTTATAAAAGACGGGTCCATGAAGCATATGAATTTAGATACCTAGTTGGTTATCATAAGTTTGTTGCCCAATTATTATAAGTAATCAGTGTAGGTACTGTTTAATTTTTGTCTTTTATTTTTATTGATTAAAATTTAATATTTTACTAATAAATATTATTTTATTTTATTACGCAAGCAAAGTCACAAGTATTTCATAGCATAATTTATTTACTAAAATGTGCCGAAACAAGAATATGCCGAAAACGGAATTTGTCCAAAAAGGAATGTGCCGAAAAAGGAATCAATCACTATAGGTACCTGTAGGTACGGTCAGCTGCAGAGAAAAGTAACCCCCCCTGCATACAAGTTTCCTAGCAAAGGTGGTTACATTTCTCTGCAGCTGACTGTACAATCAAAGTCTTCATCCACCTTAGGTCCTAAGTCAATCTGACAGAAAGAAGTTGTTTTTGAGAGAATAACACCCCAATTTCAAAGGAATGGAAATAAAACATTTACTTAATATTTGAACACAACTTTAATTTTATTTCATGACGGCATATTGTTGTCTTGTTTATAAAATGTCGTATATTAAACATAATACATAGCAAATGGTTCGGAATCAGACTAGTTTCTTTTTTCAAATCAGTTTTTAAAGTAAGTAACTGTAAAAAATTATTTGACAAACAAGTTACGCCGCTATTCTAGGCGGTCAAAACCATATCGTATTTGACCTGTTAGGCTGTTATCGTATTGGTTTAACTCGACCGCCATTACGGTCAAGTAAATAAGAGCTAGCAAAACGTTGACAATACGATAACTTCATATTGTTTACCACTAAATTAACAATCATTTAATTCATCTTTATCTAAAATTAAACATGTTTGGAACTTAAAGAATAATAAATTACTACACGGTTTTAATTTTAACCAACTCTAATGCAGAATTCCTTAACCTTAATGCTTGGAGAAACCTCCATGGTCCGTAAGTATCCGTAAGTATAAACAAGTACATGAATTAGCAAGAGCGTGGAATTGCACATGTAGTGGTATTGTGTGTTTATAGGCAAGAGAAAGAGAAAGAGAGAGAGAAGAGAAGTATTTAAGTATTTCTCTCTCTCTCTTTCTCTTGCCTATACACACACTATACCACACCACTACATATTATGCAATTCCACGCTCTCGCTAATTCATCTATATCTGACACTATCCGGTCGAGATCCTAAACATGCAGTATTAAAGAAATCATCCGTCCTAAATCGCAAGAAAAACCGACAGGCCAGTATCAGCAGTCATACTGACAGTCTTCGATACTATTTAGAAAGGAATCGTGTAACCACAGACCCCTGGCAGTCGTGCAACGGACCCTGAACTCTATAGACCTTATAGCTTAGTTTCATTGGTGGACAGGGCGCATGCTATTCGTGACTAATGTCAAGACAACTCGTCAAAAAATTGCTATAGATGAATTAGCGAGAGCGTGGAATTGCATTTGTAGTGGTTGTACGGTTCGCATGAAAAGTATAATAGCATAAGTATTTCTCTTAATTTAATGAAATTACATACTCTCTCTTATCATATCATATTTCCCTCCTTAACAAGTAAAACAATGCTCAGTCTTATTTTGTTCGTTATTATTTAATTCTTCATCTGATCTGTCACAAGTATTGATAATAATATTATGATCTGTAATTGGATGCATTTCCCCTTCTTGACATCTATTTTTATTTTCTTCACTTTCGACATGGCGACAAATATTTTCTTAGTCCTCAGCAGTAATAGTATTAATTCTTTCAGTTGCTAAATTCAATACAATAAAAACAGCCTAATAATAATTAGAATTTCATACTGACATTATTTTTGAATTTTCTTCTTAAATATAATTATATTACAAACCTATTTTTATGCTGATAGTACGGGAAAAGGGAAATTTCAAATATATAATGCCTATAAACACACAATAACACTACATATATAATTCCACGCTCTCGCTAATTCATCTATACAAGCCTTTAGGTTAAGACACCCTGGGCCCTAGTCAAGATTCACAAACGCTAATTTAAAAAGATCCAGTGGTCAGGGAATATACGCAGATTAAAGCTAGGGCGATTGTGCCGCTGCACCTAACCGAGGTGTTTTGGGGTAGTTTCAAGTACGCGGCCCCCGTCAGAGCGTACAAAACATACAATTAGGCAGGCTTGCTTATAATTCCGATCGTTCGACAGAAGCCCTACTGCCTAATAGAGAATGCACGCATTAAAATGTGGTTTGTACGCTCTGACGTGACTACTTAAACTAGCGTTCGACCGACCGAGCGTCGTTTTTAAAAGAATAACACCCCAGTATGTGTGTGAGAGTGACGGATGCTTTATCCACCGCGACAAAGGTTGTCGCTCTTATAAATAACTAGCGACCCGCCCTCGCTTCGCTTCAGTTTATGTGAGTTTTCTGTAACACCCGTATATAAAACAGAATTAATTATACATAAAAACCTTCCTCTTGAATCACTCTATGTATTAAAAAAAACCGCATCAAAATCCGTTGCGTAGTTTTAAAGATCTAAGCATACATAGGGACAGACAGCGGGAAGCGACTTTGTTTTATACTAATGTAGTGATGATATACATACAGCTCTCGGTCAGAACGTTGATAGTAGGGTGAATAAACTTTTAAGGTAGGTACTCCCTATTTTTCGACACGTTTCATAAGTTACAAGTTTTTAGAAAATCTATATATTAGCTAACGAAATGGCTGACACATTTATTAAATCAGACATGTAGGCTTACATTTGCACTTATTTAATTTAAAATAATACAGTTTTGAACAATAATATAGTTGGTGACGTAGGGGACGATGTTGTCCCTAGGTTTTGTAAGAAAAAGGTGCATTTTCCACTGAGTTACCAGGTTTTTTCGAAGATTAAAAAATATTTGAGGTTTTTAACGTGTGAATAAATTTGATGGTCTGATTTGAATATCCATACATTATCCTAACTATAAGTCACCACTCACCAGGAAAGTTTTAATACCGCAATAGAAAAGGAGTACTTTAAAAGTTGATTCACCCAGCAATCATATTAATTAAAAGTGGATATAAAATGAAATACCTAAGCACCATTTTGCCTAATTACTTACAATATGTTTCCATGGATTTTAAGAACTTCGAAATGATGTAACGGTAGTCAATCTGTAGCAATAAAGCGCCCAGAAGGTAGTCGGCTGGGCTGATTTCGATGCGGTACGGCTTTGACACCATAGCTTCCAGGTCGATTAGGATGTACGAGCTGAGTAGAAACACCAGGAGGGTAGGGTATAACACGCCGAAAGGGTTCTCCAAGTAGATGAAGGGCATCGTCGTAGCTGAAATGTTATTAAAAAAATCAAATTTTGTTTCAAACTCGGTGAGTGTTTAACGATATAAAAATGTTAAGAGGATTATCAACCACAGACCACTTACCCTATAGACTCCGCATACAAAGGCACCCCCGTAAGCCATGCTTATGCTCACAGAACACTAATTGGTTGCCATGGTTCTATTGGCGCGCACCACGACGCGCACACTTGATTATTCGTTGACTTTGAACTAGCCAATCACGGTGCACTTTCCGCCCCCCGCGCCCCGCCATTTTGGCTTAATGAGATACTAGACAAACTGTTCCGAAGCGGAGTCTATAGGGTAAGTGGTCTGTGTTATCAACCGACAACGCTAACATTTTTTTCCCTTATAGTGAGTTACAATTACCGTACAACCTTAGCGAATCAACCTAGTTACAGAGAAAAATGATACTTAATTATGAAATTTATGGATTTTCGCGTAACGCATCTTTATCTTTATTTTTGTTTTTATTTTTATTTTTGTTTTGCCTTTAAAGGTATCCTTAATCTTTTTTGAAGTAATGTCACATTTTCAAGTAGGTAATTAACTATATTGCTCGGTTAGTATATGTAATTTTTAACTGTGGTAACTTTACTGGTTGATGTATAATCTAAGATTTTTATTGTATTAGCCATATTGTACCGTTTGTACCCTAATAAACATTAAAACATTAAACATTAAAACCTTAGCAGTATTCTTAAAGAATGCGAGGGACAGAGCATTAGATGGTAAGGGTCCTATCCCTCGCGCTGTATAAGAATATTAAGAATACTGCGAGGGACAGAACATTCGACTCGCTAGCGAGTACGGTAATTGTAACTCATGGTAAGGGTACTGGGGGTACAATACGACTGCGTTAATCGTGTGACATAATATAGATAAAACGTTCGTCATTTTCTGACACGTATCCGAGCTGTAGGATAAAAAAAAAGGTAATAGGTTGGCAACACTGACTTTCGCTCGCTCTCTCTTGTCTATCGCTTTATGGCGGACAACTGAGATTTTTTGTAGCGAATTTGCTAATTGTTAAAATAAATAGTTTAAAGTTAATCCGGCCTATTATTTCCATTCCACAAACTTGTACAAGAGTGGCGGATGCTTTATCGACATTTTGTCACGTGATAAACGCAACAATACTAGTCCTATTAGGCGATGGGCTTGCAACCTGTCACTAATACACTGGTAATCATCTCAGCCTAAGTGTGCAAAATGTGGTTACATAATTATCAAAAAGTTTTTGGAGTTGTTAATAATTCTGTAGCTCTGCCTACCCCACTCTGGGAATAAAGGCGTGAGTTTATGTATGGATGTACTAGTCCTGCAGATTTAACTCCGGTTGATAACGTATTTCACCCCCTCAATCAAGTCGGAATACCACGGTTTTTGTATACGTTGTAGTAATTATGAAAAGCTTGGTTTGTACGTATCTGTTTTTTCTTCCTTTGTCCATGAAATATTTTAATGAAAAGGAAATCTTACAGACCTAGTATTTCATAACTTTTAAATCATATTTTTTTAAATCTTTGTTGATTTAGTTTAGGGGAGGAGAAACTTTATCGTATTTTGTATGGAGACTTTCAGTTTCACGTTCCTATTACCTACTTAGACAACTATATCGCACTCACCTAAAGAACCAATTAATAAGACCACAGTGATGTAAATACCAGTTTTGACCGTAAATTCAATCTTGTGGTGTAACGCAAAAACACTGTAAATCAGCAGAGCTAATAACACATTGCAGAAGAAGCCCAGGGCAACGTAAATCTGAAAATAAAAGGCGTTTGAAATATTTTTGACAACAATGATATTTTATATTTAGATACTTTATGCTCATACTAAACGCAATGAAAACCCGTATCCAATTACTGACAGTTGCAACGTTGCCATATTTCTACAGACAAAGACGGCAATCCGTAGCGAACGCTATTGTTAGAAAGAGATAATTTTTTTTTTTTTTTTTTTTATGGCATAGAGTAGACAAACGAGCACACAGGCCACCTGATGGTAAGTGGAAACTGTGACCCATAGACATTCGCATTCACAAGAATGCAATGCAATCCTAAGACTGCAAATGCGTTGCCAACCCTGAGGACTAAGATGGAATGCCTCTATGCTAGTCATTTCACCGGCTCTCTTCGCTCGTCAAAAATATCGCACCTCGTTGAAAATCAGATTCAATCAAATCTAGCCCTTAGTAAAATTATCCCACCTCGTAAATATTAGTATCAATCGAAAGCACGTTTAATGTGTTTTAAATTAACAATATTTAATTTAAAGAAAAAAAAAGTGTTTTCGCAAACTGAGTTTCGAAAAAAAAGTGCCAAATTACGCGTTTGAATGGTCGCGAGTTGTGCCGTGTTCCAGGTGTATAAAAAGTCTGGTAAAGGTCAAATGTCAATAATTCGCTATCCAGACGTTAAAGAGAACACATCTAAGGAGCTGAAGCAAAAAAACTACCCTCAAAAATGGAAACCACTGCTGCTGAATCAACCCAGGTGGTCGCACTGCTCCAAGCAATGTGATATCGCTCGGCAACTGAATTTAAGCCGGTTTGCTGTCCGCCGAGTATACCTGCGGTTCCAGGAGACTGGAGGCTTCATTAGGAGGCATGGAGCTGGCCGCTGACGCTGCACATCTGAAAGAGACGACCGCTTTATTGTGTCGTCGTCTCTACGCAATCGCTTCTCCAATGCTGTTGAGGTGCAACAGCGTCTCCGAGAAGCTCGGACGACCTCTGTTAGCACCTCCACCATTAGGAGAAGGTTGCAGGAGAAGAAGATTGTGACCCGCAGGGCTGCTACAGGTCCCCAACTGACCGCACAGCATCGCAGAGACTGCCTGCAGTTTGCTCGTGCTCACGTCGATTGGACATTCGACCAGTGGAGGCAGGTTCTCTTCTCCAATGAGACGAGGGTCTGCCTCTATTGCAACGACAGGCGTAGAAGAGTCTACAGAAGGTCGGGAGAACGATTTGCTCAAGCCTGCATTGAAGAAACGGTGGCCTACGGAGGTGGTTCGTGCATGTTCTGGGGCGGTATGTCCACAGATGGCAAGACCGACCTTCTGTGCGTCTCCCGGACGGGGGGCACTCGCGGGCAGGGGTCTCTGACTGCTCACCGGGACGTCACGGAGATCCTGGAAGAGCATGTGGTCCCATATGCGGGTTTTGTCGGCACTGGATTCACTTTAATGCACGACAACGCCCGCAACCACACTGCATTGCTCGTTCGTGATTACCTGGGAGAGGTTGAGATCCCTGTTATGCAGTGGCCAGCGAGAAGTCCCGACTTGAACCCAATCGAACACCTTTGGGACGAGCTGAAGCGACGTGTTCGGTCACGTGATGCCATCCCTACCACTCTCCAAGACCTCCAGGACGCCGTGATTGAAGAATGGAACCTCATTCCTCAGTCGGACGTAGTGAAGTTGGTTCGGTCAATGAAAGACCGCATGGAAGCAGTAGTTAGGGCAAGGGGGGGTAAAACTAGGTTTAAGGTTACTTTTAAGTGTCTTTTTTGTTTGTTTGTTAACCATTTCATTGATGTTAATTTACAATTTAATAAACATTTTTCTTGTCCTCGCATTAAACTTATTTTTTTTAAATCTGGTTACAATAATTAAATTTTTTTTAGCAAGTATATATATTATATATTAATAAGTATATTTTATTACCTTTCAAATAATACCTAACAGTCATACCTTTACCCTTGATTAAATAGGGTATAATGTCGGTTGAACATATTTTTCCCGAAGGTGCGATATTTTTGACGCCGAGTGTAGTTGTTTCAAATTGCTCGCCGTTCCCGCCAAGACAAGTGCCAACTCACGGCCACTATCAAGCAACCCGTCTTTATCGTTACCCTTTGACATTACCCTTTCCAGCACTTAAAAATTACTTAAAACAGTCGTTAATATCTAAAGCGTACTATAGGGTCGAGGACTATCTAACAGATAAAAATGCTTGGCCTAAACCCGAAACTTAGTCATTAATAATTTGTAAAATTGCAAAGTTGTTTGTCTACACACACAAAACAGTAGGTACACTCCTTTTTTGGGTAGTCGTTAAAAAGATGGCAGACTACTGAGAAAAGTGGCAATTACTCCACTCACAAGAGCCGAGGGTGGTGGCACCAGTGTTGGACACTTTACCTGCCAGGCGCCAGTAATGGACACTTAGGTTACCTTATATACCTCTTAATTCAAATTTCATACGGTCCTAACTTGATTGTTGCAGAACAAATGAATAATCTTTATCTTCTGTAAAATAAGAATCAAGTGTCAATCATTGGTCCTTGTCCATTACTGGTTGCATCACCCTAGCGCTTATGTTAAGACTGCACCGAGCAAACGTTGAGCGTCCAGTGGCGCCCTCATTACTATTATTGTGTTTTTTAATTAACTAAAGAATTTCCTTGCAATCAGACGATACGTTTTTGTAGCGCAAGTAAAAACACAATTTATGAGATACGTAAGAAACTTTAATAACAATTACCCTTTGAGTAGTCAGCTTAACGGGAAAAGGTGTCCATTTTTTTCCGTTAAGTTGATAACTCGAAGGTGAATTGTTATTAAACTATGTGATATACCCTATAAGTTGTGTTTTCATTTGTAGTACAAAAACCTACCGACCAATATCAAGAAAATACTTTAGTTTATTAGAAAACACAATAATAGTAATGAGGGCGCCACTGTACATCCGGCGTACGCTCGGCGCAGTCTTAAGAGATGAATATACATATTTTTGGAAAGGCATGTGCAGCAGTGGACATATCGACTGACATGATGACGATGATGATGATAAAAGCTTACTCCTTCAAAAACGTAGAAGCCATGAGCCAGGATATTGATGAAGAAGCCGAGGGAGACAGGGTACAGCACGAGGAACATGTAGATATACGGAGTCTTCTTGCGAGCTTCCTTGCAGTACATCATCAAGAATAGTATTGACAGGAACACCAGCCCCGTACACGCTCTGCAATACAATTACTTGTACTTGTATTTTTTACATTTTTCACAGGAAGAAGAAGGAAAGCAAGCATACAGGCCACCTGTGGGTTTATTATGACCTACCTGTACCATTCATTTTACGCTGAGAGAAATGGATAGAGTTATGTAACTGCTATAGCTCCATCCTTTACGCTCACCGTAAAATGAACTGCATAGCTTTGTCATAATAACCCCCCTGATGGTCTTTAAGTAGGATCTGTGGCCTATTTATAGACATTTGCGTTCTCAAGACTTCAATGGCAAAACTTCAAATGCGTTGTCAAGTTTCCGCACAAGAGTAGATATTTGTTGAATTAGGTCCTCAATATGAAATTCGCGTTTTATACCCATACATACATACATTAAATCACGCCCGTTTCCCAGAGGGGTAGGCAGAGTCCACTTCTTTCCATTTTCTACGATCTTGACAAATTTCTTTCGCTTCTTCCACATTCATACATCGTGTCATGCACGCACGTCGGTTTCGGGTAGGTACTTAAGATTCGGCCCTTTTCCAGTATGAATCCGATTTGACTCGAAAAAGTACGCCTAGGCCACGGCTGGCTAGGTACACCACTCAATTTCGATCTGTATACATATATATCGTTTTATACCCGTTCCATAATATACCCATTTTTCGAGCTTTTTCACCTTTCCAATTTGATTCAGGTGAATTAAAACTGTTTTATCACTCACACCGAAGCCTGCCGCTAACTCTGACGTAGTTTGCGATGGATCCTTTTCCGCAACCACTTGTAATTTTTCGTTATTAACTTGGGTCTTCGTCCGACTGGTTTTATGGGTCAACATTTCCAGAACGAAAACGTTGGAACCAAAAACGTACTTGATCTTCGCATGTTATTTGATATTCGCACCTTCGGTAGGACAAGGGCACAATTGCCCCTATAATCATATAGAACATTGTGCCCTTGTTCTACCGAAGGTGCGTTATATTGAATTTAATATTTATTGCTTTATAAATATAATGCTAGATTAAGTAGTACCATTGTAATATGTTTAAAAAATGACTGACTGCTGAGTTTCTTGCGGCGTTTCTTCTCAGCAGTGTCTCCTCTTGGGAAGCGCTGGTAGATTCTTGACGTGTAAAAGTGCCCGTAGGCCTACTTACTGAATAAATGTCTTTTATCTTTTTATCTTTTACCGTGTTCTCTTTTACAGTATAGCTGCCTCATACACATGATTAATCCTTCGAGCCGTTTCTGCAGCCCTGGTGCCACGGTGGAACTCGTATTCGTGAATAACGCGATATTTCAAGTTCTCCATATTGTGAACAGAATGATGTCAAAGAAAAAACAAATGAATCGCTAAATTCAAAGCAAAAATACATTAGCTACATAAAATTTTAAAATAAAGAATTTAGAATTCTTAGTCAAACGCCAGATATTTTGAACAACACGCCAATTTTATATGTAAGGACCTAATATTATTAATATGTATTATTATTCCTTTATTTATAGTCACATTGGAAACACGAATGGAAGTGCACGGCAGTGCCCAGGCCTAGTTTATTAACCAGACAGACACAGATTCTAGAGTTATTGTACTTACTATAACTTCATAATAGTAAAATGGTTACCTACACGGAATGATTATAGTGGTAACCTATCGTACTCCGTAACGAAGAGCTTCTATTGAAGCAGAACATAATTTTACTGACTGCTAATTGCTGTAGCAGGGCGATGCTTAGTACCTGAAAAAAAACCGATCTATTTTTAGATTATATTAACTTCAATTCCCGTTACAAGTAGGTAGATAGGATAAATATGCAAACGCATTTATACTAAAAACGCCTTCGCCACTCTTAAACTGCATAACGGTCGCTAGTAGAATGACTAGGTCGTAAAATGACTGACTCGCAAAATGACCACATCGCTTGTAGCCTACATCTCAAAATGTCCGAGTCGCAAAAGGACTACTTTCTTTGCGTAACTAGGTAGGTTAGGTTCGTTAGGTTACTTTAAATGCCCGAAGGGCAAATTACCTAGAAATAGGAGCCCCGCCGTGCGGGGCTCCGTCGACTGTACTTAAACAGTGATAAAATGAAAAAACCATTGTGTCCATTTTGCGACTCGAACATTTTAAGATATAGGCTACAAGCGATGTGGTCATTTTGCGAGTCAGTCATTTTACGATCCCGTCATTCTACTAGTGACCCAGATTGGACAAAGATCTTGGACGAGTAGAATACCACCATAAGGAACTACTAAATAAATAAAATAAAAATAAATATAAGGGGACAATCCTTACACCAATTGACCTAGTCCCAAACTAAGCTCTAGGCTTGTATAGTACCTACAAGCCTATGGGTACTAGACAACGATATAAATACTTATATAGAGAAATATATACTCAAATACACAGAAAACATCCATGACTCAGGAACAAATATTCGCGCTCATCACACAAAATATCTGCCCTTACCGGGATTCGAACCCAGGGCCACGAGCTTCGTAGGCAGGGTCACTACCCACTAGGCCAGCGCGTCGTCAAAATAAATGGTCATTAAGACTCTAATAACTTATTGTTTTAGTAAAGAAGGGGTTCGTTTTACCTTCTGCGTAAATGCAATTCGTGTGTTCTTGTCCTCAAACGACCAGTCGACCACGAGTTCATCTCCAAAGTCTTTTGTCATCTTATCTGTTATCTGAAACAAAAGACATCACAGTGATAACAAAGTAAATACAGAAAACAAGTTTAACTCCGGCGCTTTTAACTCTTTGTAGGGCGACAAACGTCAATTTCAAATTTAGAACTGTTTTATAAGTTTCATTTAAGACTGCGCCGAGCGTACGCCGGATGTACAGTGGCGCCCTCATTACTATTACTGTGTTTTCTAATAAAATAAAGTATTTTCTTGACATTGGTCGGTAGGTTTTTTTACTACAAATAAAAACACAGCTTATAAGGTATATCACATAGGTTAGTAACAATTCACCTTCGATTATCCACTTAACGGAAAAAAGTGGCCACCTTTTCCCGTTAAGCTGACTACTCAAAGGGTAAATGTTATTAAAGTGTATCACGTATCCCATAAATTGTGTTTTTACTTACGCTACAAAAAAGTATCGTCTGATTGCAAGGAAATTCTGTAGTTAATTAGAAAACATAATAATAGTCATGAGGGCGCCACTGGACGCTCGACTTTAGCCCGTTGCAGTCTTAACGGATGATGAATGTCTATGGGTTATTGGTTCATTGGGATTGAAAAAAAAAGGCTCTATTCGACTTGTTTTTAAGTTCCAATTAGAATAAAATGTTGATCATGTGACCTGAGCACAGATCAGTGCTTAGGCAGACGATGGGGGAGCACTGACCAGTGCTTAGAAACCAGTGCTTAGTGCCAAGGGAGGGTAGGTAAAGAGAATAATCGGTAAAAATAGTGTTGAAATGTGCAGATTAAGCCCTTTCATAAATTAAAATTCAAATTCAAAATATTTATTCAGTAAATAGGCCACATGAGGGCTCTTTTACACGTCGGTAATATAGGGTGAGTCTACCAGCGCTTCGGACAAGACCATCATTGCGGAGAAGAAGCGCTGCAAGAAACTCCAGCAGAAGGTCATATGTCAACCAATTTGCTGTAATTAAACCACTTTCCTGTTCAACCCCCCATTTCTAGACCAATTCAATTATTGATAAAAAAAAACTAAAAACAGATGCGGGCATGCAAGTTGTACAACTAGGTATGCCAAATTTCTAGTTGATGGCATTTGTAGTTGCTGAGAAAACCTGCTGTGACAGACAGACAGACAGACAACGACGTCAGAAGACAGACAGAAACCATAAGGGTTCCTTTTTAGCATTTGGTACGGAACCCTAAAAAGTCATAGTGAAAGTCAAAGTCAAAGTCAAAGATCATTTATTGCTTATTTGTGAGTAGGTAGGTACAGATGGTGATAAATTGATAATAAAATACAAAAAAATCATGGTAAAAGAAAAATTTAAGTATGCCAGTGGTAAATATTTAATGCATGAAAAATTATGAGAGAGGAAACAGGGGGAAATTAAAGATACACTGACAACTGCACTTGTATACTCCATTACAGTGAACAAGTGCAGTGGTTGGAAATTCTGTAGCTCTCCCTACCCCGCTCAGGGAATAAAGGCGTAAGTTTATGTGTGTATGTATGTACAGTGCACTTTGTGTTTCACGTTAGGCTCGTTGAATGAGCTGCTGTACGCTGGAGGCAACTCCGACACCATGGCCATCGGTCAACTGGAACAATAAACAATGTTCCATTTTGACGGCACCGTTGTCAACAAGGAGCCTTTATAATTTAATCACTACAGCGATCACAGATTTTAAGCAATAGGGAATATGTAAAATATGAAAATTCCGTGAAACAGATTATCAAAAGTGAAATTAAGATTAAAATCGACCAAGATATGGGTGAAACAAGCATTTTAAACGGCTAATTAGAGAGATCCAAAGTGCACTGTAACGTCATTGTAACAGGGTAGTGATTCTGCAAACAACGCAGGTCGTGCGGACTGTCGAGTGATACCAAGCGGCGAGATTAAGTAGTCCCGCCAGTGCGAACAAAACACATTGTAGTGAGTGCATTTTCAATTAAGCAGCCTTATACGTTCGACCCATCGTGCTGCTAAATTGAAAATGCACGCGCTACAATGTGTTTTGTAGCGCGTGCGACGGGACTACTTAATCTCGCCGCTTGGTATCACTCGACAGTCCGCACGACCGGCGTTGTTTACAGAATCACTACCCAGGTCAGCCATATAAACTCACGTAATTTTTTTTTGCTACAAAGTGATAGGGACAAATCTTTGTTGGCTTTTATATCTTGGTTATTTTTATAGATATTCAATTATTTTTTTCTCACCTGTTTATTACATGAATCAGCTTTTATTGCAGCTGTGGAAAAAAAACATGAATAATCCCTATTTCTCTAATCATACTAATCATACTAAAAAGCTTTCTAAAAATCGTAGCAAAGAAGCATTCCGTATTAATAAACTAATCTCAACTCTAATGTTCTTCTCGAGATGCATCAAAAATGACAGTGTTCTATGGTTTGACGTTTACTTTGACGTATCTTGTGACGTGCATCTCGCTCAAGATGAGTTTATTACCTCCCCTTACGGCCTTTTGTTTACGGCCCTTAGTCCTCAGGATTGGCAACTCATTTGGAGTCTTACGATTATATAGTCTTGAGAATTCATATCTATTTATCTAAGATCCTAAGAGCGTCGGTGGTCTAGTGGCCGCGGTCACCATGTACCAATGAGTTTTTCTAACTTAAGTGGATTACCCGATGCTCTTATGGCGAAGGAAAAACATCGTGAGGAATCCTGCACATTTGAACAGCGGAGTGGTAATTGCACAAAATGTCCTAAAGGTTCGAAGTGTATCCGAAACGGGCCCATCAGTAAGATAAGATAAAATCTAGGTCCTACTTACCATCAGATAGTCTATGTGCTCCTTAACATAAAAAAACCGGGCAAGAGCATGTTGGGCCATGCTCAGTGTAGGTTTCCGAAGCCGTTACGACAAACAAAAAACTATCTCAAAATACCATATTATGTATGGACTAGTTTTCTATTTAAAGTTATTTGGTGTCTTTGATGATTTTTAGAAGGTATACACACTTTAGCCTGTGTCTCAGGAACTAATTAAGTCTCCTTAGTCGTGATAGTTTGTTTTCCTTTTTAATTCGTTATATGCGTTTTCACTTTGTTGGCGTGACTAATATGTATATTCATTCCAAATTACAGATATTTATTACTAAGAGTCTCTGAGCTAAACTGCGGACGGACGGACGGACGGATGGATGGACATAGCGAAACTATAAGGGTTCGTAGTTTGACTACGGAACCCTAAAAATATCCGCATCGTCTCAACACAATCAAGCAACTCGGTCGTTGCAGACGAAAGTAATTTCGTCGTCGAATTGCAAAGTGAGTTCAACAGTGTCACCTGACAGGTATCATGTAGCCTCAGTTTCCGGTGACATGCGCGAACACTGGGCACTTGAGTAACCTTGCGCCGTTTATGACTTTTACTGCCAAAGGAAGTTATTCTATCGTGGAATCAAGTTCAATGATGAGGTCAGTGGGTCACAATGATCATATTTACTAAGATCGCCGGCAATAGAACTTGCAAAAGATGTAAGGGTGGTATTCCACTCGTCCAAGATTTTTATCCAATGTGAATTTGCGTCTCCCATACAAGTGGAATACCACCCTGAACACCACCAAACGAACCAATCCGCCATGATTACTCGAGAATCACGTAGTTTTCAAGATCAAGTGAGGTCTTTGCAATGATTTATACACTAGTTAATTACTTTCATATGAAGTTTAAGAGAAAAAACTATTCATTATACGTTATTTTTAATAAAAAACGCGCTTGGCGAATATTTGAGGTTATGTGTCAAACTACTACAGAAGTAGTGAATAATCCTTTCCCATCGTTTTGGTCGGATAACTTCGTATTTATCTTGCTTTCTCAGTTGGCTTATTGATGGGTACTGAAGCTAATTGAGAAAGCTAGATAAATACGAACGAATCCGACAAAAACCGATGGGAAAGGATTATTCACTACATCTGTAATTTGTTAACATGGTTCACAAGTTCTATCGAAGGCAATCTTAAATAGTCTATTATCTTCACTCTTGAAAAGTAATCATATTATTTACCACCGACGCTAAAAGCGGTATATTTCTCACCGCTATGTGTGTGTGTCTCGTAGCTCTTAAATGGGTTAACCGATTTGGATGCGATATTTTTATTTCAAAGCAGGTTTTCTAGCGGTGGTTATTAGCTAGGTTTTATGAAAATCGGTTCTAACTTTTATTATTTAAGATATATAAGCTCTGAAAGAAGGGGTCATTATACAGGGTTATTGGTAATTCAAAGTATTCCCGTTAGGAGGTGACAGGGGTGACTATTTGCGATAATTTTAACCCATATGCATTACGAAAAAGTGTACCGCACTCGACTCTATTGTCAAGAGAATACGTCGTGTCTAGATCACGCGCTGGGCTAGTTGGTAGTGACCCTGCCTACGAAGCTAGCGGTCCTGGGTTCAAATCCCGGTAAAGGCAGATATTAGTGTGATGAGCGCGAATATTTGTTCCTGAGTCATGGATGTTTTCAATATATTTAAGTACTTATATAATTCTCTATATTAGTATTTATATCGTTGTCTAGTACCCGTAATACAAGCCTTGAGCTTAGTTTGGGACTAGGTCAATTGGTGTAATATTGTCCCCTGATATTTATTATTATTATTATTATTTTGAGCATGTTATTCTGCTTAGCTACTTTTGATGCTGACTGTACCCGTTGCGAATTTAATCAAGCCTATAATCTTAAGACTGCAATCCTCCGACAATGCGTTGCAACCCTCAGGACTAGGATGAAATGCCTCTAAGCTAGTTCTTTCACTGGTTGCCTCCCCACACCAGAACGTAACAATGCGAACACTGTGAACATTCTTGACGACTAGTTGGTAGAGACCCTGCCTACGAAGCTAACGGTCCCGGTCTCGATTCCGGTATAAATAAATATTTTTAATTTACATTATACATAAACTCACGCCTTTATTCCCAGAGTGGGGTAGGCAGAGCTACAGAATTTCCAACAACTATAAAAACTTTTTGATAATTCTGTAACCACATTTTGCACACTTAGGCGAAGATGTTTACCAGAGTATTAGTGACAGGTTGCAAGCCCATCGCCTAACAATACTACACGCCTTTATTACCTTAGTCGGCTTTTACGACATCCACGGGAAGATACGGAGTGGCACTATCCGGCTACCACAAGTTTTAAGTTAATTTCGATGTTTTCTATGAACTCAAGTATGTAGATATATTCTCTGTATAGCTATTAATCGTACTTTTTCGAATGAAGTCGCGAGGACCCGAAACTGACGTGCATGCATGACTCGATGTATGAATGTGGAATAAGCGAAATAGATTTGTCAGGATCGTGGCGTGTGGAAAGAAGTGGTCTCTGCTGACCCCTCTGGGAAACAGGCGGGATTTAATGTAAGTATGTATGTATAACGCTATAATACTAGCACAGAGCTTACCTATATTGCCCTGCTACGGGAATAAGGCACATTTGCTATATGAATTGTATTGCAATTCCAACCTTATTATAACCATTAAGAGTTTAATATGCTTCAGCTATGAATTAAATGCACTTGTGCCTTTTCTCCGTACGAGGGCAGTAGGTATAGTTTGGGACTGTTTTGTGGGTAAATGTTTTTGAGAATTTCCTTTGATGTTTTTAGGGTTCCGTACCCAAAGGGACCGTGCCAACGGGACCCTATTACTTAGTCTCGGTTGGCCGTCTGTCCGTCTGTCTATCAACAAGCTGGATCTCATGAACCGTAATAGATACCTACTTGAAATTTTTCAAATACAAAATGGGTAATAACAACCCCTAAATAAGTTAGTTATGAAAGGGGGTCGCCATAAGAATGACTCGGAACCCTTTTTTTTAATTTATCACTAAGTTTTACTTTGGTTGCGCGCGTATAAATATATCCTTGCTCAGCTTAAATTAAAAGACTTTTCATAATGTACAAATGACGACAAGCTTTTTTTTAAAAGGTGTTCTGATAAAAATATTACTCCGCTTTGGACTAGTTGTCGGAATGGGGTACGTATCATAACATATAAAGTTCAAAATACATAATTGGTCATAATACATACCTAATGGTCATAAGATGTAATGGTTTTATTTCTGAAACCGTAAACTTTTTTGGATTGTTATAAAACAAACCTAACCTAACTTAATGGGTTCTATATATACGATGGGTTTTTAAAAAATCCTGAAATATTTACGGATTCAGAAATAAAACCATTATATGTATATTATGTTATGACCAATATGTATTATGAATTATGATCTAAGTATTATGTATTTGGAACTTTATTTATTATGATACGTACCCGTCGGAATGACGTCATTTTGTTAGTAACCGTATTTTTTTTTAAGTTAGCACAAGCTGTGATGTATATAAGACGGGTCTATATCGTTTGCCATAATAATTTTTTTGTCACACTTAACGCAAGTCATAAGGTCATAACGTATTTTTTTAAGCAACTGTTACTCTTTCGGTTTTTTTTTAAATCAAACCTAACCTAGCATTGTCTACACTTTAGACGTTTAAGAAATTCTGAAAAGTTTACGTTTAAGTTTAGTTATAAGACTTATTAGTTATAACTATCAATAATACTTACTTAATGTCAGCAATTACACTGTGACCAAAAAAAATGTGGGAAAAAACAGGCATCCAGAAAAGACCATAATAATATGGCGTTCAAGCCCTTCGTAGATTTTATTTCATATTTACTCAGTAAATAATGGGCCAAATTTTTTTGCGTGCTTTTGAGTTTATAAAAAAGTCCCTTTGTCAATATATAAAGCACCAAACAAACTTACCGCTTATAAAAAATAACACCAACACCTAAATGAAAAGTTAAAAATGAATTCGTGAAGTGCAGACTGCACGCGACAAGCGCATTGAACGTGAACTGGCGACTGACGAAGGAAAAATGTCGCTGAATACTGGTGCAGTGAACTGAAATATTTCCGACCGAAGCAAGAATGCAGTATGCGCTGTGTACTTCTTACTTTTATATTGCCTTTTTAAATTGAGCAGCAAAATGGCGGCAAATCTCGATAGAACTTGACCGGTAACTTCAGCTTGACAGCGCTAGGATTACCTGATGGTACAGTGGAGTTTATATATATGTGTACACTTTAAACGCTGTGACAATTCATGTACCTATGGCAGTAGATATTGGCAGTTTAAGACTGCGCCGAGCGTACGCCGGATGACAGTGGCGCCCTCATTACTATTATTGTGTGTTCTAATAAACTCAAGTATTTTCTTGAAATTGGTCGGTAGGTTTTTGTACTACAAATGAAAACACAACTTATAGGGTATATCACATAGTTTAATAACAATTCACCTTCTAGTTATCAACTTAACGGAAAAAAGTGGCCATCTTTTCCCGTTAAGCTGACTACTCAAAGGGCAATTTTTATTAAAGTTTGTTACGTATCCCATAAATTGTGTTTTTACTTGCGCTACGAAAACGTATCGTCTGATTGCAAGGAAATTCTTTAGTTAATTAGAAAACACAATAAAAGTAATGAGGGCGCCACTGGACGCTCGACGTTTGCTCGGTGCAGTCTTAAACATGACATTAAATAGATAATGTTCCAAAGTGTAGATACATATATTTATGAAATCGACTGAACGTGTCTCATATAACACTGTATAGTGTATATTGTCTAGGGAACACGGTTTCTGAAGGAGAATAAACTGAATGCTGTAGACCACATTTTATTCGTTTTTAACAAACATCAATATACAGTTCTAAGATTTGTATGTAAGAAATAATTCTAACTTATTTACACACACAGGAGATAATCACCATCGATCATATAATTTAAGAAAAAGGTACAAGCTTGTATGTTCATTAACAAACATGAAAATATTCAGTCCATACAAATATATGATACTTCATAAAATATACTACTTTCAAGAAAGAAGGTTTTCTAGCGGTGGTTCTTAGCAAGATTTCATGAAAATTGGTTAAGCCGTTTAAGAGATAGCTCTTAAAGAATGTGGCGCCGTAAAACCCCCTAAAACCATTATATCTCAAAAATGGCTGAACCAATTTTGATAAAACATGTCTAAGAGCCACCGTCAAAAAACCAGCTTTCATATAAAAAAAACTGCATCCAAATCGGTTCATCCCTTTAAGAGCTACCGTGCCACAGACAGACACACACACACGTCAACCTTATAACACCCCTCTTTTTGCGTCGGGGGTTAAAAATGAAGTGTTAGAGCACTTGTTTATGTTGGACTTTAAATAATTTTAATACCCAATATACTCAGTGCAGTAACTGATACGAGTATGAATATGAAAATTGAATATGGGTCGATGGGTTTAAGGACCTTCATAATGAAATGACGGAAGTCGATGTGTAGCATCAAAGCTCCCAGAAGGAAGTCGGCAGGGGTGAGCTCGTGGCGATTTGTCTTTGAGACCATGGCTTCCAGGTCTAATAGGATGTACGAGCTGAGTAGAAACACCGCCAGGGTAGTGTATAACATGCCGTAAGGGTCCTCCGGGTAGATCAGGTACGGTATTGTCGCAGCTGTAAGTAAGTTTATCAAAAACGACATGATAGGTTACCCCTTGATGTTTCGAAAAACTTTTGTCCCGCGTTGTTTCGTTTGTCCGAAATTTTCATACATACTACATACCTTTACGCCTGTCTCCCAACTCCCAATGGGGAAGGCAGATACTATGGAACGCCAGGTGCACCGGTCTAAACCTACATCTTTCCCTTCCTCTACATTCGTCAACCTCTCCATCCAAAAAGGAATCCAGTTCGTCAAGCTGTTCTAATTTGACAATCAATTAGATGACGGTGTTTAGTCATGCTATTACCAGGAGTTCAGAATCTGTAAGGGGTCTGCTCCGAACTGGCTGGCCTTACGGTCAAACAGATGTTAATTGAAATGAAATGACGTACAGTCAACCAATTTGATTCCTAGGCCACTATGGACTTTGTCAACGTGACGTTGTAAACCAAATCGCATAGGGAGTTTCTTACGTTTTGGTTGACAACGTCACTTTAACATAGTCCAAAGTGGCCTAGAAATCAAATTGGTTGTCTGTACGTCGTTTCCGCGGGTGCTTTTAATTAGGCCCTTATTCAGTACATCGAGAACCGGATCACCATACGTCCGTCTATACTCGAAAAATCTATTTAACGATCAAATTCTGCCAGTTCCCATCTTGATTATTTCGTTATTTTAACATTTATTCATAAAAACATGAATGAGAACAAGTGTAGATACATTATGTCAGTTTTAGGTTTTAGTTTTTAGTCTCGAAGTGATATATTGCAGTGCCCTTGCAGGGCTCATAAATTATACCTACTTATATTTATTAAGTAAGTTTTTTATGAAAGCAATAAAAGTTTTGAGTTTGAGTTTAAGTTTGAACTCGTGTAACCAGTATTAGGGTAAGTTTTATTGATAAAAGTACCTACACTTAAACCAAAATGCAGTAATCACAGCGAATGTGCGCCCGTTGATGGTAGGATTTTGGTCTTGAATTAGATGTTCGAGTTTAGGACGTCCCCTACCGACATCTCCGCTCATTCTCGCTCGCCATATCTCTGTCGTAACTTTTCTTTCATCCACCTTTTCTAAATAACCAAACCAAATTATTTGTTCGAAAATAACCATTCTTTGAACTGAACCCTTAAAATATTTAAAGAGATAGACCCACAGGTTAGGTTAGGTTAGTTTTACAACAATCCGGGAAAGGTATCCGTTTCAGAGAAAAATGATTTCGAACAAACGGAAATTTCGGATCAACGAAATAGCGGACAAAAGTTTTTCAAATTAAACATACGGAACCATGATAGAGACAAGATTTGTTGCTAACTCTACTTTTGTTCAGTCATCAACAGTGATCGTACTTTTTCTAGCATTTTGGTGCGATGACGTCACATGACACACGATAGCAACCTACCTAGGGTTGTCGACGTGTATAACATGATTAGCGTTTAAAATTATGTATAATATTGTGTTGTCGTTGTAAATCTAACACTATTTTTTTTACTTACTGTAACTCAAAGTTCCTCAAAAATTTCGGAGGGTCTGCTGACGATATTTTTTCGTAATTTTGTTTGCCCTGTCGAACAACAGCGACATTTATTGCAACTGTGTTACATTTTCTCATATAGTAAATTTACTCTTCGTTTCATTAGGTATGCATATTGTGTTGGGCTTTACATGTTCTGAGAATATTTTCTGTATTTCCGATTCGTTTAAAACGCTATTATATTTAAATTTTTCATGTTATTAGATTTTTGGTTCAAACTATTTAATATTGGATACTACTGACAACCCTAGCACTGCACCGAAAATGCTAGAAAAAGTACGATCACTGGTCATCACATACAAGTCCAAACAAAAAAAAGTTCTGCCTTTATTAACCTTATAAAGATAATTATTAAGACTGCACGGGTTTGCAATCCGGATACCCGGATACCCGATTTATCCGGATATCCGTCGAAAATTGGATCCGGATCCGACGACCCCTTGGATCCGGATATTTCGGATCCTACGGATATTATGAGACGACTTTGAAATTTGCAATAAAATTAAAATAAACCATGAAGTCGTGACTAATGCTACCAGTCTATCTATAGTGGTCTTATTTAAATGCATATTTATATGTATGTGAGTGATTTACAATAACACCCATCAACTAAATTCATGTCGTACATTGTTTTAGTTATTACAAATCTCCATAATTTAGATCGTTTTCTCGCGGCAGTCGCGGCGGCACTCAGTAGCGAGCGGCACATTTAACAGAAGATATCTAGCTAGCTAGACCGATTAAAGGACCGCCTGACACGGTTGTTTACAACTGTTGTTGCCCTTAATCCTATTGTTTTAGCTGCAACGCCTGCAACAATAGGATTAAGTGCAAATACCGTAGGGGTGGGTTAACTCGCAGCCCGCAGGTAAGCAGCTTTTGTCTTAAGTCTTAGTATTAACAATTTATATTTCAACAAGACGAAATTTTAAAACAATTATTTAGTTGCTTTTGTGTCGCCTGCCTGTTAAGTACTCCACCCCCGACGCTCGTGCAATTTAATTGTAATTGTGTTTTCTGTGTTTGTGGTAACCTGGTATCTCAATCTCAACTCAACTCAACAGTGACTAGCTCAGGATAACTGTGCCAGGTAAGTTAATTTTAAATATATTTATCAATGAACTTATTCAACCTCTTTACTATTTGAAGTAAGGTCAGGTGGGGTAAGGGGAACTACTGGGAAAGGGAAACACTAGTTGATATATCAATAACTGTACACCGCAGCGTTGTGATTACTCGATCGATAAAGCAGTAACTGAGAATTAGTTCCAAAAAAAAAACACAGATTGAGTTATGATGATTGAACGTGTGAGTGTGACAAAAACAATACTTTAGTTGGCAAACAACGAAACCACGAGTTCGACGTGTTCGATTTGGATACCGATTTATGTGTTAAAAAGTCTGGTAACAAGTCTGCAAATGTCAGTAAGTATTGTTTTATAGATATATTTTGTTTGTATGCATATCAATTTTTGCTGAATAGGCTGTAAATGTTAAATTTTGATGTGATTTGTAACATAACCTACAAATGCATAAGTGGGGTAAGGGAAACTATCATGGCCGGGTTAAGGGGGACATATGTTTCTCTTTCCCGATGTCAGAAGTAACAAACATTTTGAAGGCAAGGCAAATTTTATAAAAAGTAGAAATACAGTGCTACAGTCTCTTGAATCGGTAACTAACCATAAATGTTATGATATTTTACACATTGCTTGGGCACCGTAACAGCTGTCCTCTCCATACAAATTATACCCTAACCTAAATGGCAAAATAGGTTATTAATTTGGTAAGGTACCTACCAAGTTATGGGAAAAAAATTGTTAGGTATTAAACTATTCTATTATAATGATTGGTTATCTATTGACTATTATTATATGTTATTACATACTTTTATTATGTTATTTTGTATGATGTCAAATGACGGTTGGCGATATGAACATCTTGTTTTTATCCGTTTAGAAAAAAATATTTACAGACTACAATATTTTTTACAGAAAAATGCCGAGAAACTATGTGAGAACAACCAATAATGCGTCATACCAAAAGGAGGAGGTTTCTTAATTCGACCGTATATATTTTTTTGTTTTTTTTAAGTCTAAGTTGTCTTAATTGAGTATGTAAAACTTTGTAATGCCAAATAAAAGTAATTCCTATTAATATTATTCTTAGTAATTATTGATAAGCGTGAGGCTACTTTATTTTAACGATTAATAAACATTACAATAAAAACATTGCACTTCCTTTTTACTTCCTTTGTTTTTAGTTGACTACCTCTGTTCGAAACTCGTATGTTTCCCTTACCCCAAATACCGATTGTGATAAATATCTTCTATTTGCAACAGTATTTCGTTACGCATCAAGTACGCATTTCAATAAAGGTGTTTTTAAAATGTTTTGCGTAGTTATAATCCAAACTAGTATTATTACTTTTAGATTTATTGAGACTGTTTCCCTTACCCCAGAAATAGGGAAAGGGAAACGATAGAACTAGTCTAACGAATAATCATTTTCTGGCGATATGCATTAGAACTAGCATAAAAAGTATTTTGTCCTGGATAGCTAACGAAAATAAGTATGTTTTGTCTTAAACGAAACAATTAAGAACTTTATACTTTGTAGTATAGAACTCAAAATAAGATAAGATGAATAAAGTATGTTCCCCTTACCCCACCTGACCTTATTTGAATCCCTTAAGTAGAGAAGAGTTAAATATGCGTTATATTAAATTGACGTCGTCGTAAAGTGAGTGAGAAGTAAGTAGTATTTTTAATTACAAAATACAACTCTTACAAGTCAAGTCATACTTGATATTTATTAATAACTTTATTCTAAAAATAGCGGTAGTTGAGTATTATTGATAAAATAAAAACTAATAGATATTTATAAATAAAATAATACTTAATAATTGAAATAGAAATTATTTCATTAAAATCTCTTTTCTTTGCCAGATTCCTGAATGAGGAACATCAACAATGGATAAACATATTAAATTTGAGGAATATAAACGATCTTCTCGAGATAGGAACTCTGTTTGGCATCATTTTTTACGGAGTTCTGATGGAGCTGAAGCAAAATGTAAAACGAGCCAAAAAATATTAAAGATTTCGGGTTCGACGTCACCCCTACACAAGCATCTTACAATAATCCATAAAATAGATTTAAAACAACAGAAAGAAACAGACGATAATTATTTGTCCCTAAGAATATTGTTAATTAAATGATTACTCAACATTTTAATAATAAGTAGGCATCTATTTTTGCAAATAGTCTTGTGGTTTTATGTTCAAGATCTACGTGCGTCGTGCGTGCATCTAAACTTTAATAAATCTTATTATAAATCAAAGTATATTTCATTTAAAACCAGGATCCGTTATTATCCGAAATATCCGGATATCCGGATCCTTCAAGTCCCCAGATCCGAATTATCCGGATCCGGAAAATTCAACGGATCTTGCAAACCCTGACTGCACCGAGCAAACGCCGAGCGTCCAGTGGCGCCCTCATTACTATTATAGTGTTTTCTAATTAAATAAAGAACTCCCTTGAAATCAGACGATACATTTTTGTAGTGCAAGTAAAAACACAATTTATGGGATACGTAACAAACTTTAATAACAATTATCCTTTGAGTAGTCAACGGAAAAAGGTGGCCACTTTTTTCCGTTCAGTTGATAACTCGAAGGTGAATGTTCTTAAACTATGTGATACCCTATAAGTTGTTTTCATTTGTAGTACAAAAACTTACCGTCCAATTGCAAGAAAATACTTTAGTTTATTAGAAAACACAATAAAAGTAACGAGGGCGCCACTGTACATCCGGCGTACTCTCGGCACAGTCTTAAGACAACTATATCATCACTTACCAAAAGAAACAATTAATAAGACCATACTGATGTAAATACCAGCTTTGACCGTAAATTTAATGCTGTGGTTTAACGCGAAAACACTGTAAATCAGCAGAGCTAACAACACATTGCAGAAGAAACCCGTAGCAATGTAAATCTGAAAATAAAAGGCTTTTGAAATATTTTTGTCAATTACAAAATCTGTACCTGTACTTCAGGTAAGGTCCGAAAGACTACCAAAGCCTTTAGTTCGTATCTTTCGCGTAATATGGCCAATTGATTCTTGTGACCCTGCCTACGAAGCTACTGGTCCTGGGTTCGAATCCGGTAAGGGCAGATATTTGTGTGATGAGCGCGAATATTTGTTCCTGAGTCATGGATGTTTTCTATGTATTTAAGTATATATTTCTCTATATAAGTATTTATATCGTTGTCTAGTACCCATAGTACAAGCCTAGCGCTTAGTTTGGGACTAGGTCAATTGGTGTGAGATTGTCCCCTTATATTTATTTCCATACATATGTATATTTGGTCCTTACCTATGCAATTGTCGTTTTTTTACGTGTTTTATTTCGTACGGAATTTATTCTTTTCAATTTTAACTTCCAAATTCTTTTCAAATTTCATGAATGCACTATGTTACTCAACTCTTTTCATGTGCTGCGAGTTTATGTATAATATAGCTTTGAAGTGTCCAATATTCGTGACAACATTTTGTTTGGTTTCCATTTGACGTTAATAAATAATCCATACATTTAGTATGAAAACCACCGTTTTCATAAAATTCTCCCTATAAAACGCCAATTTCATAGGTAAGGACCTAATGTTGTACATTCTGTGGCTGATCATATACGGCTGATTACATACATACATACATACATTAAATCACGCCTGTTCCCCAGAGGAGTAGGCAGAGACCACTTCTTTCCACTTGCTACGATCTTGACAAATTTCTTTCGCTTCTTCCACATTCATACATCGAGTCATGCACGCGCGTCGGTTTCGGGTACTTAAGATTCGGCCCTTTTCCAGTATTTCTCCGATTTGACTCAAAAAAGTACGCCTAGGGCGTCCCCTTCCGACCCGTCCACTCACTTTCGATCTGTATATCTCTTTCATCAATCTTCTTTCAACCATCGAAGCATGCCTTTTCAATCTACTACATCTTCTTTTATTCCACATTTACGGAATACGGCTGATTATTGTGGAGATTTTATGGTAAGGCATGCCCAGTAGTGGACACTGTGGACATAGAAACTGACACGATGGTATCATAGTGTAAGGTTCAGAACCACTTACTGCGTCAAATATGAAGAAGGCATTAGACAGGCTGTTGAGGAAGAAGCCGAGGGTGACAGGATACAGCACGAGGAACATGTAGATGTAAGGCGTCCTCTTGCGAGCTTCCTTGCAGTATATCATCAGGAATAGCGTTACTAGGTAAACCAGCCCCGTACACAATCTGCAAGATGATTAGGTAGTTGAGTACGAAGTAGGGTAGGAATTAGGGATGTTACGAAGCTTCGAATCCGGTTTCAATAATATTACACCTCCGGTTCTGACTCCGGTTCCGATACTTTTTAATAGGAAGTTCTAATTGGAGTTCAAAGCGCAGCGGCTGGCCGCGGTGAGGGTGTACAAACAAGATTATACTTAGGCCGTTTCCTCACTTGGCGGTATGCGTGCAGTGTTCGCATTGTTGTGTTCCGGTTTGGGGATAAGACAGCCGGTGAAATGACTAGCATAGAGGCATTCCATCTTAGTCCTCAGGGTTGGCAACGCTTTTGCAGTCTTAGGATTGCATTGCAGTCTTGTGAATGCGAATGTCTATGGTTCACAGTTTCCACTTACCATCAGGTGGCCTGTGTGCTCGTTTGCCTTCCCTATGCAAAAAAAAAACTCTCTATGGGCATAAACGTTGCGCGTTGATTGGTAGACGCCACTAGTTGCCTAGCAACCCTTACCGATTCCGTGTTTTACTGTAACCATACCAACAAGTGAGGAAGCGGCCGTAGTTGTCGCGCAGCCAACCCCACATCCCGCATCCTTACACGTTACACACACAACTCATTGTACCTCCTCCTTCTCTTTTATTTTTTAATTTTACCTCCGCTCGGCGTTTACAGGGAGCGCTCTGATCTCGGTCAATCGGTCAAAGGAACTAGTTCGGTCTTTTAGTTCCTGTCCTTTAACTCCGGAACAAATTTTCAGATCTAAGTAGGACACGCTTCGAAATAGGTACAGATGTAGTGAATAATTTCACTTCGTTTTTGGTCGGATAACTTCGTATTTATCTTGCTTTCTCGGTTCGCTTATTGATGGGTACTGAAGCTAATTGAGAAAGCTAGATAAATACGAACTAATCCGACAAAAAACGATGGAAGGTTTATTCACTACATCTGTAACTATTTGCCTCGTTCACATCGAGCGCCGCTCTGCATTTAAAGTTTTTGAAATATTTATTTATTTTGGATATTTTAGCAAGTATATTTAACCTTTGTTTGACTTTCGTTTTCTTACAATATTACAATATATTTTTTTCATTAGATGTCATTTAATTGTTGTAATTTATTAGAAAATGCCATCCCAAATTTAAAATAATCATGTCATCCATAAAATGTCTGCTAAATAAATAGTAATATTTTCTTTAGCTTTCATTTTGTGTTTGACCCAATACTTACGTTTTAATATCTACATAAGTATTCGGTCAAACACAAAATTAACGAAATTGGTGTCTTAAAATTTCCTATTCTTTCGAACGAGAAATTAAAAACCGTGAGTTTTTTGGTCAATCCCAAATTATCCACGGCCAAATTATTATTATCGTTTTTGTACTTAAACTATAACTTAAAATTAGTAAAAGGATTACATACAAGTAACGTTTAAAGTAGGTAACTGTCAATGTTCGTATCGAAAAGTCCGTATTAAAGTAGAACAACATTTTATTGACTGCTAATTTCTGTAGCAGGGCGATGCTTAGCACCTGAAAAAAAAAACGTTACATGTACAGTCGCGGAATGAAAAGGTTGATCACCTTAAGATCTGTTTTTGCTTGCTCAGTATAAGTTATCAACTTATCAGTATCTGCTTATCGACTGAGTATGACACATTCCGTCATAATGAATGTCATTTCACAACATGGCCCACAAATACATGGTTACCGTGGTCACGTATAAACAACAGCCACCATTGGTTCAAACTGAACTCAAGTCTTTATTGGTTGTTACAAAAGTGTTGTTATGGTCACGTATAAACAACAGCCACTATTGGTTCAATATTATTTCTCTCGTCAGTTAAACAGTTTAAAAAGGTAACATGTGCTTGCAACGCGTAAATATTTAAATAAATACAGTTGTATTTTGAGTTACTACTGACTTATTGTCTTAGAAAAAGAAGAACTCGCTTTACCTTCTGCGTAAATGCAATTCGTGTGTTCTTGTTCTCAAACGAGCAGTTGAGCACGAGTTCATCTCCAAAGACGTTGGTCATGTCGACGGTATCCCTTATCTAAAACAACATCATAGTAATATTGGTCTTAAAAATACATACATACTTAAACTCACGCCTTCGTTCCCAAAGGGGTAGAGCTATAGAATTACCAACAACTCTAAAAACAATCTTATAAATGTTTTAACTAAAAGAACATATAATGACGGAAAACTATCTATTACCACAGAATAAGTAATAGTACAAGCTATTACAGTAGAACACAACCGATATGGCGTGTCGTGAATCTTCGTTCGCGCAGACACGAACAACGATTCCGATGATTTCCGAAAGCACGATTAAAACCCACGATCAGACTAAACTTGTACGTAATAGTTATAAGGTGCAAATTAAATTTCATCTATTTTGTCCATCTCACTAACGCACGTTTGACGGGTGACTCAATGACACGCGCGCGTCAACATGGCGTCACTAATAACCAATAATAGCACAGAATACAACCACGCTACGCTGATTGGTTCCCGCGCTTCGAAGAAATGTCATCTGCGCAGGTACATTGGTAAGCCATATCAGTTGTGTTTCAATGTACTTGATCGGTTCCTGAGTTACAGGCGACTTAGGTAAGTTAAAATCATCTTACCATCGATTTTACCCATCTGGAATTGATATGTTTTTGCTAGTATGGAAGACTTATTTCGAAATTAGTCTATACAAATTCGGAGTTTAAGACTGCACCGAGCAAACGCCCGCCCCCTCATTACTATTATTGCGTTTTCTAATTAACTAAAGAATTTCCTTGAAATCAGACGATACGTTTTTGTAGTGCAAGTAAAAAAACTATTTATGGAATAATTCCCATAGTTAAATTTCATTTAATTTATTTCTTATTATTTTACTTGTTAATCTAGCATTTTATATTATATTCTTTAATTAACCACTGTCTCTTCGTTCGTGTGTCACGTTGGCGCCACTGAAAACCAGCGTCGCGGTTAACGCTGTGACATAGTGCTGAGTGGTGTCAATTTCGACGTCACAGAATCACCCATGGCAACACTATCCTACAATTGTTTTTTTTTCTTTCCTTTTTTATTGTTTTTTTTTTTTTAATTTTTATTATTACTGTGTTGCCACCTTATTTTAATGATGTTTTTCTCTGTTCTGTTTTTTTCTTGTGTTCGTCGAATAAATGTTTCTATTTCTATTTCTATTTCTATTTTTTAAAAAACAAACTTTAATAACTGTTACGCTTTGAGTAGTCAGCTTAACGGAAAAAAGTGGCCACAAGTTGATAACTCGAAGGTGAATTGTTATTATACTATGTGATACCCTATAAGTTGTGTTTTCATTTATAGTACAAAAACCTACCGTCCAATTTCAAGAAAATACTTTAGTTAATAAAAAAAAAAAAGAATAATGAGGGCGCCACTGGACGCTCGACGTTTGCTCGGCGCAGTCTTAATGCTTGATTAAAGTTGTTGTCACATTATTTGCTATAGCAAATAGAATAAGTCAACACGTCACTAAACAAGCATTAAATTTAATTGACGTCTCTGAGTGCGGCATTTAGACAGCATCAAATAGATAATTTTTATTTTTATAATAATATATTATGGTGTTATAAGTTTGACAGCCACGTGATTGTGAGTGTGTGTTAGCTGTCAAAACGTTGACAATAAAGACCATATGATTTTTACCCCCTAGAATACTGGCCTAGAAGGGGCGCTTTTCTTGCCATTTGACATGCATTGTCAAATGTCATGTTGTCATTTGTCATGGGAAATATTTTATAGAATTTTGGAAAATAAAAGAGAGAGCGAGATCGTCTCGATGTGCACACACTTGGAGTTTCACGCTGGGTTCGCGGAGCGTGCTGTACGCTGGAGGCAACTCCCACACCATGGTGATCGGTCAACTGGAACAAAAAACAATAAAATGCTCCTTTTATGTTATTTTCCTTAGTCACCCAAAGGATAGCTAGAAAAAGCTTTGCGGGTGGTAGGACCTTGTGCAGGGTCCGTCCGGATCGCTACCACCGTCTTATCCATTAACCTACCGCCAAACAGCAGTGTTCGCATTGTTGTGTTCCGGTTTACCATCAGGCGGCCTGTGTGCTCGTTTGTCTTCTCTATGCCATAAAAAAAAGATCTCTTAAAGCGACGACGTCCTGGACTAGTTGGTAGTGACCCTGCCTACGAAGCTAGCGGTCCTGGGTTCAAATCCCGGTAAGGGCAGATATTAGTGTGATGAGCGCGAATGTTTGTTCCTGAGTCTGATGTTATCTATATATTTAAGTATATATTTCTCTATGTAAGTATTTATATCGTTGTCTAGTACCCATAATACAAGCCTTGAGCTTAGTTTGGGACTAGGTCAATTGGTGTGACATTGTCCCCTGATATTTATTTATTTTAGTAATTAGTTCGCCTTTGTACAGTCGGCCTTAAAATAAATTAAAGATCCGGACAAATTAAA
This sequence comes from Acleris laterana, assembly GCA_963966035.1. Classification (NCBI taxonomy): domain Eukaryota; kingdom Metazoa; phylum Arthropoda; class Insecta; order Lepidoptera; family Tortricidae; genus Acleris; species Acleris laterana. Next base: position 2,627,155 of record OZ014450.1, read on the forward strand.
GGGCCCGACAAAGTCCCGACTAGATTCTTAAAGTCCGGACATGTACGGACAGAGACGATTTTCGGATTGCAGTCTTAAGGTAGCCTTGCAAATGTCTATAGGTCACAGATCCTACTGACTATCAGATGACTCTAGACTAGAGTCTAAAATTGCTAACCCTAGATATATAATTATAGACATTTGCATTCTCACGGGGTGCGCTAAAGTTCATATAAAATTGCAAATTAGATTATTGGAACTCCGAAAATGTATCTCATATAATTTTACAACCTAATTATACTTCATACTCTTCATAATTATTTTTAATACTAATGATCGGGACTTTAAATCATAACTTATAACGCGAATATTCATGGAACCGTACACTTTTCACAATTTCTTAAATATCTTACGTGTAGATAAAATTAGGTTAGGTTAGGTTAGATTTATAAAACTCTAAAAAAAGAAACAGTTTTTTGAAAAAATGCATTATCAGTTGCGATAATTATGAATTAAAAAAGTATGGACAAAAAAATATGAACAAAAAATTTCGGAGTATGAGTATAGTCACAAATCGTTATTTGTATAAAAATTCGAAAGACTTATATGAGCCAATATGAACCCATTCTCAAGACTTCGACTACAAACTTTTTTTTTGTGGCAAGGTAAGGAGGACTAGCACACAGGTCATCTGATAGTCAGTAGGATGTGTGACCCATAGACATTTGCAAGGCTACCTTAAGACTGCAATCCGAAGACCGTAAATGAGTTGCCAACCCTGAGGACTAAGATAGAATGCCTCTATGCTAGTATTTCACCGGTTGTTTATTCCCCTCACCGGAACATAACAATGCGAACACAATGGACATTCTTGGCGTCGCGGTTATACGAAGCTAGCGGTCCCGGATTCGATTCCGGTATGCACAAATCACTGTTGCCAGATTTTTTTCCACCTTCCCCCCTAGATGTAATTAAAAAACCCCTAGTTACTAGAATACAATTGATAAAAAACCTCTGACAATTTTTGTAAATCAGATTTATCCGAAATAAAAGGATTATTACATACAAGCTACATAATATTTACAGTTAATAAAATACCTAATTTATCAATTAGTTAAAGTTTTTATTAGGTCTAACGATAATATTGGTACATTGAACTTAACTACAAAATCGTAAGTTTCCTTCAAATTTGTCCAAAATCTCAGTGTTGTAGTAGTGTCACTGTCTGATTTTAAATGAAATTCACCATAGGTAAGAATTGTGAGAAACCTTCAGAAAATCCCCTAGACAGATTTATGTAGTGACCTCAACGTCCTGGCAAAACCCCTAGGTTTTAGGGAAAACCCTCTAAATCTGGCAATACTGGCACAAATATTGGTCTTCGATGTTTTCTATGAATGAAAGTATGTATTTTTCTATATAATACTTAGTACCTATGTTTATCTACACGTATCATTTCCTCTAGAATGCGTTTAGAACCCGTTGGCAATGAATGACCATCATTACGACAGTAAATTATTTCAGTGTCTCTGTCCAATTGTGGAATGAGCTTCCATTCCATCGTGTTTGAGGCAATCTAGATCTGTCGGTTCATTGAAGGAAGGATTAAGGAAGTTGTGGCTAAATCAACAGGATGAGTCTGTGTTGATAATTACCTCTGTTGTAGGTTTTAACTGCTGTTTACGTATGTGTGGTAGTATATATTGGTATATAATAATTTATCTTTGTATATAAGTATCTCATTAAAGAAGATATTTTATTTTCTTCCTGTTTCTCTGCTGTTTGTACTATTTGTCATATCCTGAATTTTTTTTAATTTGTCTTCGGCATTGTCCTTGCTTATTCTACTCCAAGGTTAACTGGCAGAGATCCCATATGGGATAAGTTCGCCTATGTACATTATTTATAGTGATGCAAACATTGTAATTGTTTATGTGCAATAAAGGGTTTACATACATACATTTCACTATAACTGATTATTCTAAAATTATGCCTGTGACACAAGTGATGTGTTTAAAAATAGACCAGGGTAGAAGCCTTTAAAAATAATAAAGAGTGAAAAAAAATAATAGTAGGATGAAACCCATTGGAAAAGGAGGAGAATATTATAAAAATAAAAGGAAAAATAAATTACGGGCGATCTGAGGTCGGGAAGGGGGTGGGGGTGAGTTTTTAAGGGTAAAAAACGGTTTTTCTCGATTTCCGGCAAAACTAAAAGTCCTATCGAAAAAAATCAAATGGCAAAGTTGTAGGTAATAAAAAGATCTAAAACTTTTGTATTTACACTTTTTTCACATAACCTCAAAATTTATGTGAAAAATCCAAAAAACCAAGTTTTTGGTTTTTTATTTTTATCTTTTACAAACATTATTTTTTTTTAACGAAATTTGGTGAAAACTTACCTTTTTATGTCCCAAATACGCTGTAATTTATTTGATTAAAAATATTTATTTTTTCACCTTATTTAGAATTAATATCGAAAAAGCACCCTAATTTTCAATCGAAAATTCACCCGTCAAAATATCAGCTTTTTTCAAAAAGTTGGTATGGTTTCTGTTCGTTGAAATCTCTACTTTCCGATGGTGAAAAAAAATATATATGTTACTACAGTAAATCTTCTCAGAAAATGCAATTATCCATACTGATAATCTGAAAAGACAAAATCGAATTAATAATGCCTTCACTATTTTATCGTGAATAAACTCCCATGAAAAAAAATAAATTAAAGAAATAAATGTCAAAATGTATAAAAAATATATTATTATTATGAATCTATTAAAAATGTACAAAATATATATGGAAATCGGCCAAAAGTTTGTCATTAAAAATATATCGAATACTGGTTAGGCTGACGGTTGTAACAGCTGCTACGAAATATATAGTATATAATAGTAGGTATGTATGTAGTACGACCCAGACCCGCCTAGCCTCTTCCCCACTTCTCCACGAAATACCTTTTGATAGGCTAAAATTTTTCGTAGGTCACTCAGGTATATCTACTCAGGTATATATAATTTATCTTAAAATAGTTATAAATAGGCATCTACGCATATAATATATTTATTATTATATATATATACACGGTATTTCGTGGAGAAGTGGGGAAGGGGCTAGGCGGGTCTGGGTATGTATGATAAATAGCCTAAGCCTTCCTCGATTAATGGGCTATCTAACACTGAAATAATTTTTCAAATCAGACCATAAGTTCCTGAGATTAACGCGTTCAAACAAACAAAGAAACAAGCAGCTTTATAATATTAGTATAGATGATAATTTTCATTACCTGGGGTGTTACGCAGCGGCGAGTTTAGGCAGTCCCTTCAGAGCGAACAAAACACATTTTAGCGCGTGCATTTTCAATTAAGCAGCCTCATCCGTTTGATCCATCGGCAGAAATCATGCTGCTAAATTGAAAATGCACGCGCTAAAATATGTTTTGTTAGCACTGACGGGACTACTTATACCTACTGTCGTCCGTTGTTTTTGAGAGAATAACACCCCTGCGCTGTTGTGTGATGGTGGGTGTGCTGGCTGCTTTAACGTAATGTTCTCATTACGATATCAAATATGATTAAGTTATGAGCTTAAGAGTTTCAACTTTGGATCGTGAGTGCGGTGAAATAGTGCCACTCCATGTCTTCCTGTGGCAGTCGTAAGAGACGACTAAGGGATTAAAGGCTTGTAGTATTGTTAGGCGATGGGCTTGCAACTTGTCACTAATATACACATGGTAAACGTCTTAGCCTGTTGTGCAAAATGTGGATAGGATTAGCAACAAGTTGTTAGAGTTATTGGTAGTTCTGTAACTCTGCCTACTCTAGGATGAAGGCGTGACGGTATGTATTATGAAACCGCGATTAGTTTGGGATTGGAATAGCTGTCAATTCATATGCACTTTGACGTAAGTATATGGTAAAACTGTCACCTCTAATCCCTTTCTAAACGCGGCTACATAATATGTATGTATGCAATTTGTCACAAAGCTTTATCAACAGATGTTTCATAATACTTTATGAAGAACCAAATAAACTTACCGTTTATAAAATTCTATAAATAATATCACCAGAACTTATCTTAGTCTAAAATTAAAAAGAAATGCGTAAAATGCAAACGCATGCGACAAGCCCATTGAACGTGAACTGACAACTGACGAAAAAAAAATACTGAACTGAAATATGGCCGACTGAAGCAAAAATTCCAGCAGTATTTGTGCCGGGCGGTAGGATTGATAATGTTTGTGTAAATAATGTTAGTTTAGTTATGCGGACGACAGGTGCCGCTGAGCCCTGAGTATTAGGTTTATTAAGGCTGGTTTCACACGTACCACTACCACACCGCATCGCAACCACCTGCGATGTGGTCGGACGGTAATTTCTATAAAAATAAATAATTCTATTCACACGGACCACAATTTTACGTCTATGGTAACCATATATTTTTTGTCGCAACCACTTTTTGTCGCTGCGTTGTGGTGTGGTTGTGGTACGTGTGTAACAAGCCTAAGACTGCACCGAGCAAACGTCGAGCGTCCAGTGGCGCCCTCATTACTATTATTGTGTTTTCAAAGTAACTAAAGAATTTCCCTAGAATCAGACGATGTGTTTTTATAGCGCAAGTAAAATCACAATTTATGGGATACGTAACAAACTTTAATAATAATTAGCCTTTGAGTAATCAGCTTAACGGGAAAAGGTGTCCCCTTTTTCTGTTAAGTGGATAACTCGATAAGTTCGGAATCGGATTGAATGCACTCGGAAATACAGCAGTCGGACATTTTAGCGCGTGCAATTTCAATTTGGCAGCATGGATTATGTCGATAAGATCGAACGTATAAGGTTGCCTAATTGTGAATGCACGCGCGAAAATGTGATTTGTTCGGTCTGACTGGACTACTTAAACTCGCCGCTGCGATTTCGCTCGTTCGTCCGACCGTCCGTTGTTTTTGAGTGAATATCACCCCAGTACGCATTGTCGGCCAAAACTAAAAAAAAAAAATGTTACCTAAGTGGTTAAAATATTAAGTTATTTTTAAATGAATATTTTTTGCTGCTCTGCGTGTTGAGCGGACCGGGCTTTAAAAAAAAGATTTTAAGGCTGTGTTCCGCTTTACACAAAATATAGGTAGGTATTTAGTAGTTTTGCCTACTCTATATTTTTTTATAAATATAGTATTTGATCCCCTAATATAGGAGGATACTAATTATATATAATAGTGTTAGAAACCTTAAGCTGTACTGACACCTTTTGGCTGTGAATAGACTCGCCTATGTTTTGGTGGCTTTGAAACTGACCAAATTGCTGTCAACCTGACATCCCATTTTGTATGGAAATTGTGAGCTTCACGATTCTACTCTCAGATAATAATAATATGGCAGAAGTATTTAATATACCGTAAAAGAAGGCTGCATAAAGTGTTCTTCCCATTTCGTTCATTGAATACAAAACGGACACATTCCAAAATGAGTCAGTGTTGCATTTTAAAATTAGAAGATGATCGTATAAGATTTTCAATGCAAGAGCAAATTATTTTGGAATGTGTCCGTTTTGTATTCAATGAGCGAATGTTCCAATGTGTTGTTTTGATTTAGGGTTTTTCAGGGTGGCAAGACCTTGTGCTGGGTCCGTCCGGATCGCTACCACCACATTATCCATTAATCTACCACCAAACAGCAGTGTTCGCATTGTTGTGTTTCGGTTTTGGGATAAGACAGCCGGTGAAATGACTAGCATAGGGAGAATGGGTAACAGTGGATCACGGGTCACAGTGGATTATTCGCTATATCTCTTACGTGTGATGCTTTACGCACACAAGCAAACGCGTGGCTACTGGTCGTCCTCACCCCCCTCTCACGCGCCTGCGACGCCGCTCGCCGAGCGTGATCACGTGCTTTCATACTCAGGCCAGTAGGTAAGTACGAAAGTATTTTTTTACGTAAGTTAGAAATTTGTCGTAATCCTAATTCATTCATAAATATAAATTATAGTTTTATGCTTTGAACTTGTTATTTATTAAATTTGTTGTGGGTAATGTACTTTTGGCTTGGGTATAAGTAGTTTTATTTTTAAATATTTTTTTCTACCATAACGACCTATGGGGTACAGTGAATAATTTCCATTTGGGTCACAGTGGACTGTGATGTCTGTGATCCAATGTAGGGTAAACCGACCAGTACGGTGTAATTTGTATGACTATTGTTATTTTTTGTAAGTCTGTTTGACTATAGGATAAAAGGCTTTCTTAGAATCTAAATAAATGAGTAATTTTGCAGAAATATTCATTTATTTATTTAAACCATTTTGCACAATGGAATACACTTTATATACAAAAGGCGAACCCCCTACCAGTCAACCTTTGGGCAAAGCAGAGATTGTTGTGGCGAATGTTGTCTTTTATTGAATTTATTTTTAATCAATCCAGTGTGACCCATCCCCGGGTCACAGTGGATCATTTCCCATTTTTTTTAAACATTGTTATAACTTGTAACTTTGTGCAGTTTTTGCCAATAATTGCACTTGTGTTTGTAGATTAGGGACGTGTGTTATGATTAATTATCATAGATTAATTATTAAGGCATAAACTTCGGATTTTTAGAACTTCAAAAAAAAAGTGATCCACTGTTACCCATTCTCCCCTAGAGGTATTCCATCTTAGTCCTCAGGGTTGGCAACGCATTTGCAGTCTTAGGATGGCATTGCAGTCTTGTGAATGCGAATGTTTATGGGTCACAATTTCCACTGACCATCAGGTGGCCTGTGTGCTCGTTTGTCTTCTCTATGCCATAAAAAAATCAATAATATAAAAATGCCGCTATATGTCGATCTTTCAAATTTAATCGCTGCATCTCATCGACATACTCGTAATTGTTATATGACGGCCAAGCTGTTAGTCTGTGCGGAAAGAGAGAAGTCGTGGCAGAAACGGGAAGTAACATTATGTCAGTATGGCAAAAGCCTTAAATAGCACTGGCCACGCCCTCAAACCCTACGACTCTTCTCTTTCCGCACAGACTCTAATTTTCATTATGTAAGTATACTCTCAGTTTAAACTGTACCTACAATAAAACTGACATCAAAAATGGACAGTAAATACTGATCAGTTAGTGAGATCATAAGTCTACAAGAATCTCCAGACAAAAAAGAAAATTCAAATTTAGACCTTTTTGCAATTAAAATTAATTCCATATTTTTATACTAAAAACTGATGCGGGTAATAATAATTAAGTTATAGGTACAGTACAATTGATGAAAAATTGCAAATTGATGGCTTTTAAAGTTTCAGAGAAAAACTGCTGTGACATACAGATAGACAGGGCCCGAAGTCTCATCACAAGGGTTCCTTTTGTACCATTTTGGTACGGAACCCTAAAAAACAGCTGAGTCACCTTAGTCATTTACGGTAAAAAAATGTTGTTGAACGTCATGCGGCCTGCGGGCCTAATATACAGCATCCGTCACTCTCGTACTTATATTACGTGTCAGAAGGTGACGGATGCCTTATCTAAACTTTGTCACGCGATTAACGTAGCCACATTAGGACCCCGCTCCAGGTAAGTAACACATTGTCACATTTGCCGGTAAATTTTATGGTGAAAGCGTTGTAGTGGCCCTACTCTTACTTGTGCAAGAGTTAACCGAAAAGACAAGGATGGATTACAGCATAAGAAGCAAAAACTTTGTATGTAGGTATTGTAAAATATTTGTAATTGTAATCCATCCCAAAAAAATAAAATGCCCCGCAGTAAACCTATTTATGTCAAAATATTCGTTGTCTCTTCTGTCAATTTCAAACGACACAGTGAATGATAAGGACAAAACATAATTATTTTAATCACACTTTAGACACCGTGCGTTTATGAACAAAAAATTCTTAATTTCTTCCATAGACCTAAGTAAAAAATCTATATCATTCAATAATAATCTATTTCATTTATTATTATTATTTATTTATATGTTCAAAGGAATGTAAATAAAACAAGCGTATATACACAAGATCTTTTATTATATTCTTAACGTTATAAGAAACTTGTATAAGTTATAAAATTTATATAAACTTTTAAATGGGACGGAATAGATTTTAGCTTTTACAACACATTATTACTACAGATACCCACGCCAAAACTTTTACCCTTCTTTTACTCTTAGGAAGCGTCAGCCTGACAAGCGACGTAAAAGATAGTAGTAGGTACATTTACGCTCCGCTAGTGGCGCTAGTGCGCTACGTAGGTACGCTGAACAAACAGTACGGAGACAAACATTTTATGTTTAGAACAATTACAGAATAATGTGTCGTATTGAGAGTTTGAGATTCATGTTGTTAATGAGGTATTTAAACATAATTTCATATACATATTCACCAAACCAGACGTTTTAAAAAGCAGTGTTTCAAATTAACTAAGTACGTAAAAGTGTATCGGCAATATTTGCCATCGCTTTACAAAAGGTTAGGGCAGTCTCATTAGGTTGGAATGGTATACTGGCCTTCTAAGCCAGTAGGCAGTAGACAGTATCTCAGATAAACCTTCTGTAGCAGTATCAACCTCATTACTTACAGAATAGAATGAAAACTGCTTTGGTTATTGGTTTTGGGATACAACTTATTGGCTAGGGGCAGTATAGTTCAAGTAGTAACTTGCACTTTAAAAAGGTAAGGGAGAACCTCCATATCGGTTTTTAGTCGTGTCACTATCAAAGTAATACATTTAGCTTGTGTCTGACATTTATATTAATTTCATGTTCTCTGAGTTCGACTTTACAATTCATACAACTGTTAGGATTGTTTGATTTTATTCGGCTATTATTAAATAATTATTTCTTACCATTAAAACAAAAAGATGTTCGTGCGCACGAATAATATAGTTGCATAATCATTTATTAAACATTACAATTATAGTACATACATATCAATATACAGCGCTTTTAGTGAGAACATATACTAGTACAGGTATCTGTAAAATAATATGAGTGTTATGTAAATTATTAGGTATTTAAAAGCGACTGTAAAAGTACAAACCCAATAGGGATCAGATCTTTTTTACAAATATTCCGCTTTTATTGCTTTATACCACTTCTTGAACATGTAAAGGTAGTCGATATGTATGATGAGAGCGCCATTTACGAAGTCAGCAGGGGTGACCACGAAGCGGTAATGCTTTTCCATCATAGCTTCCAAGTCACACAGAATGTACGAACTGAGGAAAAGTACTACCAACGTAGGATATAACACGCGGAAGGGTGGCAGATAGAAGAGTGGCACCGTCGAAGCTGTGAAAAATAAGCAAGGATAAGTGAGATGGTAAAATAAGTTTCTGTCAAAAAAGTTTTGGGCAAGCTTTTGTTGCCGACCACACTATTGAGTCCTAACACGGTTGGTCTGCTTTAAGAATAGCGGAGATCCTGTCACCACCTTCAGACTCTATATTTAAATCACCTTTTAGATACCATACTATTGCATTGTCATCGGGCTTACATGTGGTCCAAATTTCAGCCCATTCCGTTTACGAAAAGTGGGTCAAATTTAACTTGCAAGACTAACTGCTCCGTATATTTATACTTAGTTATACTAGATACATATTTGTAGTGATTTTCAATTTGTAAACGTGTCAAACATAGGTTACAAAACTTACAAACATGCAAACATACATAGGTACCTACAGTAGAACACAATTTATATGGCGTGTCTTGAATCTTCGTTCGCGCAGGCACGAACAACGATTCCGATGATTTCCGAACGCACGATTAAAACCCCCGATCAGACTTGTACGTTTGACGGCTGACTGAATGCCACGCGGGCGCGTGTCAACATGACGTCATGCGCGTGGATCATGCTGATTGGTTCCCGCGCTTCGAAAAAGCGTCATCTACGCAGGTATATCGGTAAGCCATACATATCAGTTGTATTTTACTGTACGGGTAAATTTTTTTTGTTTCAAGTCGCCTAATATAGTTGATATATGTTAAATTAAGAGTTAATTCAACTGTTGGCGTTTTGATTGCATGACGACCGGTATTGATCATTAAAAAGCAACTGATGATGATGATATTTATCCTATTAAAGTGGCGGTTAATGTATTGTTAATGTATCACAACTTACCGTATAAACCAATTAAAAGTCCCAAAATGATACAGAAACCAATTCTGACGGTAAATTCAAGTTTACTTTGCAAAGTAAACACACTGTACATAAGGAGAGCCAATATAACCAAACATAAGTAGGCCCAAGCAATGAAAATCTGAAAAAAAAACATACTTATATAGGCGTAAGTTTTATTACATTTAATTGAGCTAAAAGGTGCTCAAATCTTAAATTGACTGTCCCATAATGCCTTAAATTTAAAGTTGCCTCATTCTTAAACCCTCTGATTCCCGAAATACCTGAATTCTGATTTTTTTAAACATTCGACCTGTGACGTCATGTAACAGGTCGGCCATATTAAGACTGCACCGAGCAAACGCCGTGCGTCCAGTGGAGCCCTCATTACTATTATTGTGTTTTCTAATTAACTAAAGAATTTCCTTGAAATCAGACGATTTGTTTTTGAAGTGCAAGTAAAAACACAATTTATGGAATACGTAACAAACTTTAATAACAATTCACCATGAGTAGTCAGCTTAACGGGAAAAAGGTGGCCACTTTTTTCCGTTAAGTTGATAACTCAAGGTGAATTGTTATTAAACTATGTCATATACCCTATAGGTTGTTTTTTAATTTGTAGTACAAAAACGTACCGTCCAATTTCAAGAAAATACTTTAGTTTATTAGAAAACACAATTTAAGTAATGAGGGCGCCACTGTACATCCGGCGTACGCTCGGCGCAGTCTTAACTCCATCTTAAATTCTGTTATGTTTGGCTAGGAACAAATCTTGGTTGGCTTATATCTTGTTTATTTCATAGCTATTCAAAAAAAAACTACTTATTGTTTAAGTATAAAGATTTTTGACTCTACGAATTAGCTTATACCCTCGTAAGTCCCCGCGTACTTGTACAAGTACAAACTAATGATAGTAGTTCAGACCTGACGACTATCTATCGTACAAAATATTTTGAACTCCAAAGCACTAATTAATAGACTCTGAAGCACTATTTTTAATATGTACTTTAAATAGTACATTAGGTAGTTAGGACTACTGCTATTAAGAAAACATAGGACTTACGAGGTTAATGAAGCTGCGAAAAAAGTCATGAACACGCCACGCCTATTACTCAAGAAATAAATTAAAGAGGCTTACCCCGTCGAGGAATTCATAAGCCACAATGCTGATGAAGCATCCAAAGGACACAGGGTACAGTACGAGGAATATGAAGTTGAAAGGCTTTCTCCAGCGAGCTTCAGTACTGTGTAACAAGAAGCCTAGAACAAACAAGTACCCCAGCGTCGAACATATTCTGCAAGAAAAAGGCTTGGTAAGTTATCTCCACTCAGACTGACAGACGGAATCTTGAGAAATTATTTTTGTTTATACAGGGTCTCCCAGAAACCGACGTCAACCCGCCTAGGGCTGATAGAGCAGCTCATAAGCTATCGATTTAACCCCCATGTATGTTCAGCAATTGTTATTAGTTTCCGAGATATTGATCATTTTAATCGGATTTTTGGTCATTTTCCTTATGTCAGTGATACGAGAAACCCCTATATTCATGTATTTATACTTTTTCTTCCAATGTTTTCTTGCATGATTAGGATCACTGTGAAATAAGGAAGTTTTTAAAGCTACATGCCGTTTTTTTTTCATTACAACTTTTTGAGAAAGCGCACAAAGACTGTTTTTCCATACTTGGTGAAAAACAAACGCGGGGTTCCCTTAGTATGGAGAAAGTAGTTCTGTGCGTTTACTCAAAAAGTTGTAATGAAAAAAAAACTGTCATGTAGCGTTAAAAACTTCCTTATTTAATATTGATTCTAATGATGCAAGAAACCAGTTTTTTTTAAATTAATGCATTTTTGTATCACGGACATAAGGAAAAACTACAAAAATTCAGATTAAAATGATTAATATCTCGAAAACTAAGGTATTTTTACTTAACCTAAAATGAATTATTCTGGATGGTAATTAGTAGGCCAGCCCTTAATGGGTTGACGTCGGTTTCCGGGACATCCTGTATATGTATATAAAGCTTCCCAGAGATTCACCTCTCACGTGCGTGATGGTATAATACGTGCATGATGTGATGTGCATCGGATATTAACAACAACATGAATTACCAAGTTTTTTTTCAAAACAAGGTTTTATTCAAAATGAAATTTGAGCAACGTACTCGTAATTTGGGAAGTTCGCATGAAATGAACGTCGATAGTAATGGTTTACTATGAAGCAAGTCATCACTATAAGCACTGCCAACAGCTCAAGCAGAGTGATGCATAGCACCTGAAAACGAAAATTGATATGAAGGAATCTCAGCTGTGATATCCAGACCTAGGAATATACAGGGCAAAATCAAATGATAGCTAGGGATTGCCTATCTCGATAAACACAATTATCGATGCTTTTCCCATGTACTAGTGATCGCTCCTAGTTTTGATTGTATTTTTTTTTAATGTATAAGTACTTATTAAACAAAATAGCAGCATAATTCTGGTTATTCTTTACTTTTCATACATACATAAACTCACGCCTTTATTCCCAGAGTGGGGTAGGCAGAGCTACAGAATTTCCAACAACTATAAAAACTTTTTGATAATTTTGTAACCACATTTTGCACACTTAGGCGAAGATGTTTACCAGTGTATTAGTGACAGGTCGGCTTTTACGACATCCACGGAAAGATACGGAGTGGCACTATTCTAATCCGGCTACCACACCACACGGGGGGGGGGTTCTTTATTTTAAACGGTTTTTTAACGTTTACAATTTTTTCCTTATTGTATATTTAATATTGTTAAAATAAACGATCATAATTTGTTAAAAAAAAAAAAAAAAAAAACGATAATATTGACTGAAGGTCAACATCCTTCAAAAATAAAGAATAGTCAGAATCATGTTGCTATTTAGTTTTATTTGCATACTTTTAATAAAAATATCTACTAATGATTTGCACACGTCGGACACTTTTATATTTTACTTCTTTGTGTATTTTTTTAATTTTCAAATAATGCTTAATTCATAAGTTTCTTTTTGTACATTAAATTGACATCGGACGAGTGACCATTTATTAGATGTGTAATTGTTGTTAATTTATTATTGTATTCTTCGATTATTGGTATTTATGTTTGACGATCTCAATGTGTTAGGTTCGCTTTGCCTAATGTTAGACCGGTAGAATCTAGTATATTTCTAAATGGCGAGTGTTTGGAAATGGTAGATAAGGCGCTTTTCTTAGGGATAACTATAGACAAAAACTTGCAATGGAGTCCCCACATAGCAGTACTAGCAGGTAAATTAAGTTCTGCAGCTTATGCTGTTAGGAAAATCAGGCAACTTACGAATGTTGAGACAGCTCGCTTAGTTTATTATAGTTATTTTCATAGTGTTATGTCATACGGTATTCTGGTTTGGGGAAAAGCTGCTGACATACAGACTATATTCGTGTTACAAAAAAGAGCCATCCGTTCTATATATAACCTAAACTCCCGTGATTCTTTAAGATTACTATTTAAAGAAATTAGTATTTTGACAGTAGCTTCACAATTTATTTATGAGAATATTATTTATGTCATTAAAAATCAGGACTCTTTTATTAAGAATTGTGATATACATAATTTTAATACAAGAAATAAAAATAAAATAGCTACTAAAAAATTTCGTGTTCGTAAGGTTTATAAATCATTTGTAGGTCAATGCATCCATTTCTATAATAAATTACCTGACGAAGTTTTAAAGTTACCATTTCCAGTACTTAAAACTTACTTGAAAAAGTCGCTGATGTCTAAAGCTTACTATAGGGTCGAGGACTATCTATCAGATAAAAGTGCTTGGCCTAAACTAAACACCCAAATAACTTAATAATAACTTCATCGTAAGAAATATGTAAACATTGTATATTGTCTAGGGGACACGGTTTCTGTAGGAGAATGTATCGAAACTTTTTATGTAGTTGTATTACACCATCATAATTAAGTATAATTTTTCATAATTATTTTCTATTACTTACTACCAATTAGTTCTGGAGAAAACTCAGAGTTTTGGCACATTTTCCTGCTCAACTACGCGTGAATACATTTATTTCTTATCTTATGTTAGATTCATTGTTTTATATAATGCTAGGTTAAGTTTTAAAATTGTACCTATATTTAAAAAACGACTAACTGTTGAGTTTCTTGCGGCGCTTCTTCTCAGCAGTGGTCTCTTGCGAAGCGCTGGTAGATTTTTGACGTGTAAAAGTGCCCGTGCGGCCTACTTACTGAATAAACATCTTTTATCTTTTATCTTTTAATGTAATTTCGTATTTTTTGACATGCAATGCAATTAATAATGTAAGTAATATTACATTGATAAATAAATAAACTTTACTATGATAGATAATGTTAAACATATCTGAAACATACTTTGTAGAGGTTTATACCTAATTAATGTAACAAACCAATGCTCTATTCATAGAATATGTTACCGAGCTATTAATGTTTTTTCAGATTTTTGTTTTTATTTTTTTCCTCAAATAAAACTCAAAAGTGCGACTTGTGACCAGCACCCAAAGATTGGTCTTAACTAGGTCCTATCACTGATAAAAAAATCAAGTTCCACTATCGCGGCGTTTGGGAGTTACGTGTAAAGGTCAAATGATACTTTTTAGGGTTGTCACTAAAAGGTCACACAAATATGAAATTTGGGATTAATAATAACTGATGAAATTTAGTAATAAGATATTTTCATATCCAAGGAACAATATGAAATACTTTGTTAGTCATTGAATTCAGAAAATCACGAACCAACTAACGGGAAGTCATGTTAAGCTGTAGTGTCTTTTCGCAAGTTGGTTCCAGATTTTATGTATTTTATGACTCATACAAAGCATTTTCATTTTGGAGTATCAACGTGCAGTCGTCAACATTAGATGGAATTTCATCATCGTCTAATGATAAAGATCCATCTAATGCTGGATCTTCGTCATCGACTTCAGCCACCTGCAAGTTCTCTTCGTGAATCGGCTTCAGTAGTTCACGAGCTGCTTCTGGCACGCAAATCCTACTAGACGATTTTCGGCGTTGTCTGTAATGTGCCATAGACACGAACGGGTCCGATGATTCTAGTGCACGGTGAAAGAGGTCTATTATAGTTTTCAGATAAGCGAAAGAGGTCTATAAATAAGGGAGGATTTCTCTACCTTGTCGCTTTTAATCGTTTGACAATTTCGTATGACATTTCAAACACGACGTTAAAGTGACAAGGTTCATAAATGATAACTTGTTTATGCCGGTGACTGTACCAACCTAGGGAATAGAATAGAATAGAATAGAATAGACCCAACCTAGGGGTAAGTATGATAATCTATGTACATGATACATTTTATGTCCAAATAATATACAGTTTTGTAATCAAGGGAAAAAAAAGCGGCCAAGTGCGAGTCGGACTCGCGCATGTAGGGTTCCGTACCACTATACATCTAAATAAATGTATTTCTTTATTCTTTATTATGTTTGAGTTGATTGAATGAAAGGTAAAATGCGGTTTACGATTTATAACGTATTAAAAAAAAAAAATTATTAGATCTCGTTCAAACCAATTTTCGGTGGAAGATTGCATGGTAATGTACATCATATATTATTTTTACATTTATCATTCCCTTATTTTAGAAGTTACGGGGGGGGGGGACACACATTTTTCCACTTTGGAAGCGTCTCTCGCGCAAACTATTCAGTTTAGAAAAAAATTATAATAAAAACCTCAATATCATTTTTGAAGACCTATCCATAGATACCCCACACGTATGGGTTTGATCAAAAAAAATAATTGAGTTTCAGTTCTAAGTATGGGGAACTCCAAAATTTATTGTTTTTTTTCTATTTTTGTATAAAAATCTTAAAGCGGTTCACCGAATACATCTACTTACAAAGTTTCCACAGTATAGCTCTTATAGTTACGGAAAAAAGTGGCTGTGACATACGGACGGACAGACGGACGGACGGACGGACAGACATGACGAATCCATAAGGGTTCCGTTTTTTGCCATTCGGCTACGGAACCCTAAAAATTATCAATTCTAACTACGAAATTAAAGGTCAATTTGATTGACAACCCTACCACTATATTTTGAAATTCGATAACTCCGAAACGTCGCAATAGTGGAACTTGATTTTTTTATCAGTGATAGACCTAGTTAAGAGCAATCTTTGGGTGCTGGTCACAAGTCGCACTTTTGAGTTTTTTTGGAGTAAAAAAATAAAAACCAAAATCTGATAAAGCATTAATAGCTCGGTAACCAGAGGTGAAATTCCAAAAATAAGAACTTGAAAATATGCGCCAAAAACTCCTTTATCAAACTCTATTGATCACAAAAAAATATCTTGATCGGATACGCTTACATAATTTATTTAATATTTTTTTAAGGTTAAGGTCACGGAATGTAATATAATTTTTATAAAAAAAAGTATTTGAAATAGACTTCTGGGTGTTCTAGTCTTGCGTTTAAAATGCATTCCTTGATCGATTTATGCTATAAACAGCATAGGGAATTTTTTTAAGGCATATTGAACACTGTGCTACAGTCTGTCAATTGAAACTGCCAAAGATGTAAACACATAAGTACTGTTTGACATACCTATAACCTCAAATATTCATCAAGCGTGTTTTTATTTAAAATAACTTATAACTAATAGAATTATTAAAGCTTACACTTAATGTGAAAGTAAAGATCAAGTGTATAAATCATTGCTAAGATCTCACTTGATCTTTAAAAGCACGTGATTATCGAGTATTCATGGTAAATTGATCCGTTTGGTTGTTTACATTTTTGCCAATTTCAATTGGCACTGACTATAGGTCATTAATTATCAGGATTTTTAAAAAACAAAACAAGACCTAGGCATCAATACAGTTTTCGATGAATACATACATATAATTTAGTATGATAGATAAATTTGTATACCTTTTGGATAAACATAATACGCGTGTTCCTCTCCTCAAAGGAGGTCTCACATAAAATTTCTTCTTCATTGTCTGTGGTAGGAACCACCAGTTCGGGTACCTAAAAAGAACAAGATGAGTTAGTAAACCTTTAACTTCCTTATGTTCATTTCAGAATTTAAACATAAAAATATGGTTATTCCATATTCTTATACGGCTGACAAGTTTTTCCGGGGATTTCGAAAGTCACTCGAAAAAAACAGCGTATGTTGCCGTGCCAGCTATGTAATTAACAATAATAATATTTAATGTATACTCTATAGGTGTAGACTCGGTTTTATGTATATGTTTAAATTTATTTATCTTAAGCAATTAAATTTTACATTTCATAGCATCGTTAAACCACAGAGAGGTTTGTCTCGAGGCCTAAGGTGCTAAATCATTGACGTTTATATTAGATACATACACACACACATACATGCCTTCACACCTGTAATCCCAGAGTGGTGTAGGCAGAGCTACAGAATTACCTACAACTCTAAAAACTTGTTGATAATAGGCTAGGATGTTTATCAGTGCATTAGTGACAGGTTGCGAGCCCATCGCCTAACAGTACTACAAGCCTTGATTCCCCTAGTCGCCTCTTACGACATCCACGGGAAGACACATTGGCACTATCCTATCCCGGAAACCACAAGAAACACACCACATTTATGTTATGAGTGAAGAATTATGGAATCCATCAACCTACCGCCAAACCGTGTTCCGGTTTGGGGATAAGACAGCCGGTGAAATCACTAGCATAGAGGCATTCCATCTTAGTCCTCAGGGTTGGCAACGCATTTGCAGTCTTAGGATTGCATTGCAGTCTTGTGAATGCGAATGTATATGGGTCACAGTTTCCACTTACCATCAGGTGGCCTGTGTGCACGTTTGTCTTCTCTAGGCCATAAAAAAAAAAACAAAAAAAAATGAGGGTGCGAGATTAATTTATGGTAAAATAATGGGTACTAACTTCATCGTTGAGCTTCACGCTGGATTCGGTGATGGTGGAGTACGCAGGAGGCAAGTCCGACACCATGGTCATTGCCATGACTCTGAAACAATAAAATAAAATAAAAAATATCAGGGGATAATGTCACACCAATTGACTTAGTCCTAAACTAAGCTCAACGATATAAATACTTATATAGAGAAATATTTACTTAAATACATAGAAAACATCCATGACTCAGGAACAAATATTCGCGCTCATCACACAAATATCTGCCCTTACCGGGATTTGAACCCAGGACCGCTAGCTTCGTAGGCAGGGTCACTACCAACTTGGCCAGCGCGTAGACAACATTGTTACTCCAGCTCAGTGCAGAGATTTACAGGGCGTCCCACGGCTATGCAACATGAAGGGGAAGTACCTTAAATATTGTAGATAGAGGATTTTGCTTTATGAAGACGTTATTTTATTTTAAAAAGTAAGTAAGACTGCATTCAAAGATTTTTGAAAAACTGCTTGCTGAGCCTGAGAATGGTACAGAGCAAATATGAAAAAAAAAGCATTCTGTATTTTTATGATGCCAGACAAAAGGGTGAAAAAAACTAATAAGAAAAAAACCCTCCAAGTAACGTTGTATCTAAAAATAAAGGAAGAATGTGAAATTTTACATTCAAGTTACCAGAAAATTTATTAGTATGTAAAATATAATGCAAAACTGAAGTTTTTTTTTTCAATCTTTGAATGCAATAGTATTTAGTTTAAAAATAAAATAAAGTTTCTAAATAGCAAAGTCTCCTACGGACCATATTTAAGGTACTTTCTCTTCATGTGGCATAGCCGCGGGACACCCGGTATGCTTAGCAGCGTTTCTATTCGTTTTATTTTTAAACCAATCGCGCCACTGGTAAATCACGTGACTCTTCGTATCACGTCGTCTATCAGTGAGGCGATTGGTTTAAAAACGAAACGAATAGAAACGCTAGTTAGCGTAATGCATCTTAGCTCAGGGCTTCGAAGTCCACTGCGGTTTTGTCCTAGTGCAATAATATTGTACATACGTACGACTAAATGGCCGCCTTCTCAGTCAATATACTTAATAAGAGCTATCCTAAATCCTAATGTTAACAATACGGTTACAATATTGGAAAAGATAACAAAGATTATGGTTACAATGTACAGTGATATAGTAACTAAAGTAATGCGGTAGGTAAAATAACCATTGTCTTTGTGACAGTGTCCATAAGGTTCAATTTTAAAGAATTACGAATTAGCGAGCTGGACTGTTTAAAATTAAATAGTTTTTAAATTTAAATTCAAATTTTATCTGTTTATTTCTTACACAAAAAACAAATATTATTAAGTTATCTTAACTTGTAATCTTCAATTAATCAAAGATTTTATCAGTTAAGACTATACATGAGTTCTACATTTTATTATTAATGTTTTATTTATTCACATTGTAACATTATTATTTTAATTTATTATTATTAAGTTATATCGTTTCAGTATGTTCTTGACCTGTTTACATGTTGCATTTTCAAGTTTACCTATCAGTTGACATGGAAACCTATTTAAGATGCCGGGCAATGCACGCGTCCACACTCTTTTACCGTAAGGTGCATTTTGCTCCTTGTTGAATTCGTTACTTACGCCGTTTCGCAGTAGCACCAACTATACTTAAGGCTTTCGAATTACATACAGACAAACAGCCCAAACGACTAAACACAAAGGTGTATAGATGACTTTTCGAAATTAGTTCCTTAAAAGAAGTAGGGAGGGGAGTGTATTGTAATTCTAAGAGTACTCATTTATATGATGTAGGTAACTTCCTAATTACTGTTCTACACTTTTCAACATCTTTTTAAACTCCATACAAGTAGTAGTAGACTTTTCTTATTTATTAACACTTTTAAAACCTCAAAAAGCTCCCTATTCGCCAAAAATCAAAATTTATTCATTAAAAAATCCATGATGAAAATCGAGAAGATGGCGTGCAAAATGTCTCTAGGTGCTTTATTCTGCAGAAAACGGCAGTTTTAGCCAAAATTTATGCATTTTGAGGTTATAACATTGTTTGCTAAATACGACAAGTCAATTGGCCATGCTTCATTTTTATTTTGTATGGTTTTTATAATTTATTTGATAAATATAGACTATTTTAAGAAAGTAATTTCGGTATTTTTGTTTTTAATTAACCCTATGTACATTAAAAAAATATATTAATTTATTGCTGACGTGACGTCATCAAACGCATAATGGATAAATGTAGTCTTCGCCTGCATAAAAAGAAATTACAGTAAAGTCTATGGTAAAGTCAACATCAACATCAAGGTGTCAACGTCACCGAGGACAGGCTTAAAAATTTTTGAAATCACTATCTGAACTTGTTTGAAATGGAAGGCCACAAATGTTTCGTCCCTTTATGTCCGAATAACAGCAGGGATGACCCGGATTTGTTATTCGTACCAATCCCGGAACGACGGCGAGAGGAATGGTGTCGTGAAGTGAAGCAAAAACACTTCAAGAACTATTTCCAGTTTTGTTGTGAAGATCATTTAAATGTACTGGTATGTACCTGTTTAAAACAAACACGTTACTTTTACACAATGGTTTAACAATAAAGTCTTGACCATTGAGTACTCGTATAAATTAGATTGCATTTATTAATTATAATAAACAAACAATTTACGAAAAGAAACGACACGTCAGTCAATGTCAAATTTGTGTTTGATATAGACTAGACAGACGTCAGTCGGTTTTTTTTTAAATATGGCAATGGAATCATATCCATTATTCGTTTGATAACTCACAGAAAGGTCATTTGAAGGACAAAACATTTCAACGAATATCTTAATAATGTGAGACTTTTTTTTAAATCTGATATACAGAAACTGTACCGAAAGCTTGTTTCTCGAAATGGTTTTGAGATTTCCATACATATTTAAAAAGTTAGCATGGCTAATTGGAATGGAGGGTAAAGTAAAGGTTATCTTTAAGAGATAAAATAGAATAGAAATAATAATGACAAAATCAAAAAGCTTTTAACATGGCGGCGTGTAAAAGGGCCCCTCTTAGCTTGGTGCACAGCAAGCCGCGGCGCTGGTTTTCAGAGGGACTCTGGATTAAAAAACTAACTTAAATATCTAAAATAAAGCGAAAAACCGGACGACGACACAAACATCAGCGACAATTAAGTGGTCATCGTACATTTAATGATAGATAATTGTTCTATTTTTTAAATCGCTATTTTGAGATAAGGCCTTACGATATTTTTTTATTTTAGTTTGTTACCTTTCTGTAATTCTATGAAGTGTTAAATATTAATATTAATATTGTAAGTATTGTGCTTATGACTTATGTGATATGTCCTTTTAATTAAAGATCAAGAAACTAAATCATCACAAACAACCGTCTCGTATTCTATTGTCGTATATTAACGCAAATTATCGTAATATGCCGAGCTAATTGTATCCAAGAAGAAACCTACACATTGAAATCTCTACTTATAAGTCTTTGGCGGCCGATCGTAAAAGAACCGGCTCTTCTTTTACGTCAGCGTAAATACTTAACGGTGGACGGTTCTAGACGTTGTTCGCGGAACTTCCTGCTTTCAAAGCTGGGTGGATTAACTTTCACATAGGTACCTACATAGAGACATACCTATACAATAAATCACGCCTTTTTCCCAGTTGTCCACATCCCTTTGTCTACACTGTGGCCAACTGGAAAAAAAAACCCAGTTGTCCACAACCTCGAAATTATGTGGACGTTTCACACTCTTTAATTTGACTCAACTGTGTTAGCTTAATATCTACTAAAGTACATTAATAAAAACTAACACAATTAAGTCAAATTAAAAGAGTGAAATGTCCACAAAATTTCGAGGGTGTGGACAACTGGGATTTTTTTCACAGTTGTCCACAGTGTGCACAAAGGGGTATGGACAACTGGGACAAGCCCGGCAGACCACTTCTTTCCACTTTCTGCGATCCTGACAAAACTCTTTCGCTTCTTCCACATTCACACATCGAGTCATGCACGCACGTCGGTTTCGGGTACTTAAGATTTTCCAGTATTTCTCTGATTTGTTTCGAAAAAGTACCTACGCCTAGGGCGACCCCTTCCGGCCCTCCCACTCACTTTCGCTCTGTATATCTCTTTCGTCAATCCTTTCCAAATGACCATCGAAGCATGCCCTTTTCAATCTTATTCACTACATGTTCTTTTAGTCCACATCTCTCTCTGACTTTTTCATTCCTTACTCAAAAGAGCTCATTTCAACTGTAATTATCTATAGGTATTATACCTAATCTGTGCTATGGTACTCGTACATGGTACTGTCAAATTAATCAGAGCCATCACAAAACGTTGGCAATAAGGTAGGTAACAACATGCGTGGGTACATACGAATAACGGTCCTGTTATACAAGAAATGTTTTAGCTATCGTATTGCGCAATCGAGAAGTTTGTATACTGTCCAAACATGATAAAAAACATACAAACAGCTTCTTTATTAGATAAGGATTCCCCGGATATATAAATTATTATTTATTTTTACCTTATCAAGCGATCCGATGTAGTCGGTTTCACACTTACGCCTTTGTACAGTCGAGTTTATAAATAAATATGTTTACCTACTATTTAGTAGGTAGGTACGAGTACCTACTTATCTTGTCTTAATATTTAATGTCATGTTCAAACTGTCATAATACAGATTAGCATAGCGATTAAAGTGATAAGGTACTAGTGTATACATATTCATGAACTCGACTGTACGAGCGGCACTAATTTATTTTTAATATCTAGACACGCGGCAGCGTGTCCAGACAAGTTCAAGAAAAACGAACTGGCGAGCGCAGCCGTGTGTTATTTACACGAACCGTTTGGAGCCACTTTTGACCCCTCAATAACTCCAAATCTACTTAACATAAAAACATGAAATTTGGTATATCTATTAAAACCCTTTAGATCAACTAGAACCCTAAATTTCATAAATAAAAGTGAAACGGTTATTAAGATATAAACGTCTAAAAATCGGTTTTTTTACCACTGACTGACTGACTGACTGACTGACTAATCATCAAAAACCTAACCCACTTCCAGGTGACCTAGAAGGTTGAAATTTGGCATACAGATGGGTAATTATGCGTATACAAATAAAAAAATCTGAAAACAGTGATTTTATAAGTTTTATTATTATTATTATTTTATTTTATTATTTATGCTAGTTACCTCAGAACTCCGTCATTTATTACCCGATTTGAAAAATTCTTTTTTTGTTTGATAGGGCATACTGTCTGATTGGTCCCAATCAGGGCTCGGAAAACGGTATTTTTTTCGAAACGGTTTCGTCTTAAATGCCTTAGGAACGATTTGTTTCGGTTTCGTTCGCAAATAACGTTATAGAAAACGTTTTTGAACAAGAACGAAATTGAAATCTTTTTTGATCCATATAACGTTTTTAACCGTTTTTTCCCATTTGCTGGGTTCGGTAGGAATATTACAAATATCATCCAGTCAGTTAGTATTTAGCAGCCACGCGACGCGGTTTTCTTTGCTTGTTTCTTTAGAGCTTAGATTATTATTGGACACATAGAAAGTACCATTATTCTGTAAGGAGTAGATAATTGGGCGTTTTCAGAAAAAGTTGTTGGTGACGTTAGAGAAATTCCACTTAAAAAATTTTTTAGTTTACTTTAAAATGTAGTAAAATAGATAATATATTAAATGAGTAACATGAAAATACTAAATTTATAATAAAATAATGACTATTTCAGTAAAAAAATCCAATTAGATTTCATTTCTGCTCGTAAGAAGTTCTATTACGCCACTCATTTTAGAACGGGTTTTAAAGAAAACTAGAAAGGTTTAAAATGTTCTGAAGCTTTACTGATAAAACTTGAACTAAAAAGTGTTCTAAAAATAATAATTAATAATCATATTATTATAATACTATGAAGTTTTATGATAAAACCTTTCCTTAACGCCACCTTTCAGTACTTTGTACTATATATTATTGTCTTTGGAGCGACGAATGCGTAATATTATTTAAAAATGTTCTTTTTTAACGAATTATTAGTTAAATAGAATGTGTTTAACAATAATAGCTTCTTAATATCTTTGATGTTATATTAAATATTTAAGAAATTCAATCACATTAATAACAGGACAGTGACGTATAGTGAAGCTCGAAATGGCGTTTAGGAACTATAAGGCTACGTTCATATTGCAATATTTTTATACTAAAACAATTAATTAAATTAATGAATTTTAACAAATAATCTCATGAGATCGTTCTATCGTCATCATCATTTTTAACCGACCAAGAAAAGGAGGTTCTCAATTCGTTTAAAATAAAGTAATCACCTTCCTGTTTTATCATCAGACCCCGGATTCCATCTCTGATCAAAGTGCTTATCAAGATAAAACAAACGAGCCCAAACTCGATGGGGTTGCACTGTTTAATTACAGAGTTCCCGTTGGCACCTTCCTGTTTTATCATCAGACCCCGGATTCCATCTCTGATCAAAGTGCTTGTCAAGACAAAACAAACGAGCCCAAACTCGATGGGGTTGCATTGTTTAATTACAGAGTTCCCGTGGGCACCTTCCGGCTTCATCTTTATACCAGCTCAATGAAACCATAATATTGAATCGTCATCGGGTTTACATACGTATTCCAAATTTCAGCCCATTCTAGTAGCGAAAAAGACTGCTTCAAAACTGAATTGCAAGATTTGACCTAAACAAACCCACAGATAGACGGACAGGCAAACATAGGTACTTTGCAAAAAATCATTTGTGTAGGTTAAATAAAATAATTGGCATTTTATTAAAATAATCTTTAAATCTCTTTATGAAACGAGCTTAAGAATTCTATTACGCCACTTTTTAGTTCTTTTAACGCGACCGTGGCGGTTTGGAGGTGACGTATCCATGCCATTCAAACATTCACATAAAATTACAAATAAACTATTGAACTTTCTTTAAATATTGCCTTTGATTCCGAATCAGCATTAATTATTAAATATAACATTATAAAAAATCAAAAACACAGGATTACCTTGCCTTGTTAAAATTGGAATCGTATGAAGAAACCTTTTTCAGGTGCAAACTCCACGCGACCACTCTAAACACATTTCACGGACAAACTGCTGTCATTTGAAACCAAATGACGACTACCATAGACTAAAAATGTTGCCATAATTCAGAATTTTCATGTATTGTGGTGTTTTATTGCCAGGAACATATTAAAAATACGGTCGCGTATGCGGGAAATTCCCCATGCGCTATTTCGCGGGTTAGATTAAAACCTGTATTTTTCAAAGAAATTTCTATGTAAACGCACTTGTTTTACGGTTTAAAATGAAAGATCGGTTCATAACTGACCAGGACACAACTGCTGACTTTTAAACAGTCTTATTTAGTATTTTTTATCTAACTCCGAATGTGGCGTGGAGGGTGTGAGACACGTCAAAATAGGACCTATTTTTTTCTTATTTTGGCTTTATTTTAAATTTAACAAAGATTGATTTGCATAATTCTACTGTATTTCTGTAGTTAATAAGGTATTTAATGTAAAAAAAAAACATTTGATATGTCTTCTTTAAATTCGAATAATCAGCCATGAAAGTCATGGGACGCGACTTTTTTCAACCAACAACTTTTTCTGAAAACGCCCAATTGGTGAACACGCATCGGGATGAAAGATGAAATGAAAATGCAATCAAAACATACGGTAGCGGTAGGGTCGGTAGGGCAGATCTAAGATTACCTACTAAACAAGTTCATGCTTGTCGCCGCTTTGTAGCCGAACGCCGCGCGCGGCCGCGTCCCGTGGATTAAACCGGTTTTTGATAACGTTCTCGTTTCGTTTCCGTTCCGAACAAAATGTTGAACGAAGAACGGTTCGAAACGTTTTTAAAACGTTATTTTGAATAACGTTTCCGAGCCCTGGTCCCAATGTCACCAGGTCAGAATCTGATACTGGGGTCCTGGAGAAATTGAGGGAACTCTTCAAATAATTTGGGTATAGCTATAACGATTTGGGTATTTTGTATATATATACGAGTATATAGCATACATAATATATTAACTCGTGCATATATGCTTTTGAAAAGCACTATTTGGTGAAGTAAAACTGATGATGATGAATGAAGATCACGGAACTACTCAGTAATTAATGTTTGTTTATTGAAACGCATGCCAACTTATTTGACAAAAATAAATGATATCCCATCAAAAACATACTGACTTGGCTAGTTTTCATATTTGTTATACGCAAGTTACTGTATTTTTATATTGTATGGTTATATTTTACTCTTCGAAATAATTGACTTGCTGGTAAAAACTAGCCAAGTCAGATTTTGAGCTTCAGTTTATCCTAAGTTATTTGCTTTGTGTAAATAATTTGGGTGTTGAAATATAAAAAGTTATAGGTACTTAATAGCAAATATTGTTGTAGCAGAAAAATTAAGAAATTGTATTTTTAATTTATTTTAGAATGTTGTAGGTATGTTCTTAATAAATAAAAATCAGGATTATCTACGGAACTTGGCACCCATCTAGATCTCATTTTTTTTGTCAGTGAAGTCGATAAACACGCATTGCATATTCTTAACATTGAACTTGGCTTGCATTTTCACATGTATGTTTTTGATGGGATTTTTATTACATAGGTAGGTATATTAATTTGGGACTAGGTCAATGTGTGTGTCATTGTCCCCTGATATTTTATTTATTTATTTATAAAGACGTTAAAGGGACAAGGTTTTAATGAACTTTAAGCACTTAGATATTTGATTATTTTTTTAATCACTACATATTATAAAACAAAGTCGCTTCCCGCTGTCTGTCCCTATGTATGCTTAAATCTTTAAAACTACGCAACGGATTTTGATGCGGTTTTTTTTAATAGATTGAGTGATTCTTAAGGAAGGTTTATGTGTATAATAGATTCTGGTTTATGTACGGGTGTTACAGAAAACTCACATAGACCGAAGCGAAGCGAGGGCGGGTCGCTAGTAACAAATAAAACTAAAACTATGTTGTCAACCCAACCTAACAAAATAAATAGATTGTCAGTGAATGAACTCTCAGCGACCACAGACTCACACATGGCGGATTGTTGCGTATTCACTCTCTTCATCTCTTGCAAACTAGGAATTAACTATTGTGCAAGATGTAGGCACAAAACTATCATCGAATCGAATAGGAATAAAGTATCAGGCAAAATCCTCAAAAATATCTGAACTTTACATCATTGAAAGTATTCAAGCATTTTAAGCACCTTGTTTACTCCGATATTTTTAATGGTGGCTGTAGATATGTGTAACAAATAATATCTTATACCTACATAAGTAGAACAATTAGTGTTGTTAACGCGTACCTAGTTCACATTAATCAATAAATATTATTGCTTAAAAGCAACTGTATCACCAAACACTGAATGAATGCAAATTATTTGCTTATACACTCGCTTATGTATACCTGCGTACCGCTCACTGCACTTAAAGATGACATCACTTGTTTATATCAACTTGAACTTTGTTAAAATATAATCCTAATCATCAAAACAAACTTACCGTTTTGTATCAATAAACACTAATAAAGTAGAACACAAAATTAAACAGCTGGCGTTATTATTGCAAATGGCGTGCGGCCGCCGTTTCGCGTTGGAAGTCACTTCGCAACTGAACCAAACCAACTGATGAACTGACTCTCGAAATGAATGTTGAACAAAAATGCTAAACAAACTGCCTGAGCGAGACGTGTATTTTGTCTCGCTCGTCCGACCTTCCGTTGTTTTTGAGAAAATATCACCCCAGTACGCATTAACGGCAAAAACTAAAAAAAATTTTACTTAAGTGGTTAAAATATATACTTACGTTATTTTTTAAATGAATATTTGTTGCTAATCTGCGTGTTGAGCGGAGCGCTGCGGGCTTTAAAAAAAGATTTTAAGTCTGTGTTCCGCTTTACACAAAATATAGGTAGGTACGAGTACTTAGTAGTTTTTTTAGAAATATAGTATTTTTGATCCCCTAATATAGTAGGATACATACGTAATAGGGTTAGAAACCTTAAGCTGTACTGACACCTTTTGGCTGTAAATTGACTCGCCTATGTTTTGGTGGCTTTGAAACTGACCAAATTGCTGTCAACCTGACATCCCATTTTGTATGGAAATTGTGAGCTTCACGATTCTACTCTCAGATAATAATAATATGGCAGAAGTATTTAATATACCGTAAAAGAAGGCTGCATAAAGTGTTCTTCCAATTTCGTTCATTGAATACAAAACGGACACATTCCAAAATGAGTCAGTGTTGCATTTTAAAATTAAGGTAAGGGCAGATATTTGTGTGATGAGCGCGAATATTTGCTCCTGAGTCATGGATGTTTTCTATGTATTTAAGTATATATTTCTCTATATAAGTATTTATATCGTTGTCTAGTACCCATAGTACAAGCCTAGAGCTTAGTTTGAGACTAGGTCAATTGGTGTGAGATTGTCCCCTTATATTAAAAAAATATATATATATATATATTAATTATCTATTAAATTTATCTATTAAAATTAGAAGATGATCGTATAAGGTTTTCAATGCAAGAGCAAATTATTTTAAAATGTGTCCGTTTTGTATTCAATGAGCGAATGTTCCAATGTGTTGTTTTGATTTAGGGTTTTTCAGGGTGGCAAGACCTTGTGCTGGGTCCGTCCGGATCGCTACCACCACATTATCCATTAACCTGCCACCAAACAGCAGTGTTCGCATTGTTGTGTTTCGGTTTTGAGATAAGACAGTCGGTGAAATGACTAGCATAGAGGTATTCCATCTTAGTCCTCAGGGTTGGCAACGCATTTGCAATCTTAGGATGGCATTGCAGCCTTGTGAATGCGAATGTTTATGGGTCACAATTTCCACTGACCATCAGGTGGCCTGTGTGCTCGTTTGTCTTCTCTATACCATAAAAAAATCAATAATATAAAAATGCCGCTATATGTCGATCTTTCAAATTTAATCGCTGCATCTCATCGACATACTCGTAATTGTTATATGACGGCCAAGCTGTTAGAGTCTGTGCGGAAAGTGAGAAGTCGTGGCTGAAACGTGAAGTAACATAATGTCAGCATGGCAGAAGCCATAAAATAGCACTGGCACGCCACGCCCTCAAACCCTACGACTCTTCTCTTTCCGCACAGACTCTAATTTTACTGTACCTACAATAAAACTAACATCAAAAATGGACAGTAAAATCTGATCATGGTTATTATGACATAGCTATGCAGTTCAGTTTACGGGGAGAGAAATGAACAGAGCTGTGTAACTGCTATAGCTCTATCTTTTACGCTCGCCGTAAAATGAACCTGCATAGCTAATAGCTATGTCATAATAACCCCCCTGTTAGTAAGATCAGTAGGTATAGGTCTACCAGAATCTCCTGACAAAAAGAAAAATTCAACTTTAACTCTCTTAGCAATTAAAATTAATTCCATGTTTTTTTTACTAAAAACAGGTGCGGTAAGTTATAGGTACAGTACAATTATGCCAAATTGCAAAATGTTAGCTTTTTAAGGTTTCAGAGAAAAACTGCTGTGATATACAGATAGACAGGGCCCGAAGTCTCATCACAAGGGTTCCTTTTGTACCATTTTGGTACGGAACCCTAAAAAACAGCTGAGTCACCTTAGTCATTTACGGTAAAAAAATGTTGTTGAACGTCATGCGGCCTGCGGGCCTAATATACAGCATCCGTCACGCTCGTACTTATATTACGTGTCAGAAGGTGACGGATGCCTTATCTAAACTTTGTCACGCGATAAACGTAGCCACATTAGAACCCCCGCTCCAGGTAAGTAACACATTGTCACATTTGCCGGTAAATTTTATGGTGAAAGCGTTGTAGTGGCCCTACTCTTACTTGTGCAAGAGTTAACCGAAAAGACAAGGATGGATTACAGCATAAGAAGCAAAAACTTTGTATGGTATTGTAGGTAAGTATTGTAAAATATTTGTAACTAGCGACCCGCCCTCGCTTCGCTTCGGTTTATGTGAGTTTTCTGTAACACCCGTACATAAAACAGAGTTTATTATACATAAAAACCTTCCTCTTGAATCACTCTATCTATTAAAAAAACCGCATCAAAATCCGTTGCGTAGTTTTAAAGATCTAAGCATACATAGGGACAGACAGCGGGAAGCGACTTTGTTTTATAATATTTGTAATTGTAATCCATCCCAAAAAAATAAAATGCCCCGCAGTAAACCTATTTTTGTCAAAATATTCGTTGTCTCTTCTGTCAATTTCAAACGACACAGTGAATGATAAGGACAAAACATATTTTAATCACACTTTAGACACCATGCGTTTATGAACAAAAAAATCTTAATTTCTTCCATAGACCTAAGTAAAAAATGTATATCATTCAATAATAGTCTATTTCATTTATTATTATTATTTATTTATATGTTCAAAGGAATGTAAATAAAACAAGCGTATATACACAAGATCTTTTATTATATTCTTAACGTTATAAGAAACTTGTATAAGTTATAAAATTTATATAAACTTTTAAATGGGACGGAATAGATTTTAGGCCGCATTTTATGGCCGTGTGGTTGCCGGCAGAATAGAATGGCCGTGTGGTTGCCGCCAGAATAGAATGGCCGTGTGGTTGCCGGCAGAATAGAATAGTACCACTCCATACCTTCCTGTGGAAGTCGTAAGAGACGACTAAGGGATTAAAGGCTTGTAGTATTTTTAGGCGATGGGCTTGCAACCTGTCACTAATATACACATGATAAACATCTTAGCCTGTTTGTGCAAAATGTGGTTACAGAATTGACAACTGGCTGTTAAAGTTGTTGGTAATTCTGTAGCTCTGCCTACCCCACTCTGGGATGAAGGCGTGACGGTATGTATGTATGTATAGATTTTAGCTTTTACAACACATTATTACTACAGATACCCACGCTAAAACTTTTACCCTTCTTTTACTCTTAGGAAGCGTCAGCCTGACAAGCGACGTAAAAGATAGTAGTACATTTACGCTCCGCTAGTGGCGCTAGTGCGCTACGTAGGTACGCTGAACAAACAGTACGGAGACAAACATTTTATGTTTAGAACAATTACAGAATAATGTGTCGTATTGAGAGTTTGAGATTTATGTTGTTAATGAGGTATTTAAACATAATTTCATATACATATTCACCAAACCAGACGTTTTAAAAAGCAGTGTTTCAAATTAACTAAGTACGTAAAAGTGTATCGGCAATATTTGCCATCGCTTTACAAAAGGTTAGGGCAGTCTCATTAGGTTGGAATGATATACTGGCCTTCTAAGCCAGTAGGCAGTAGACAGTATCTCAGATAAACCTTCTGTAGCAGTATCAACCTCATTACTTACAGAATAGAATGAAAACTGCTTTGGTTATTGGATTTGGGATACAACTTATTGGCTAGGGGCAGTATAGTTCAAGTAGTAACTTGCACTTTAAAAAGGTAAGGGAGAACGTCCATATCGGTTTTTAGTTGTGTCACTATCAAAGTAATATATTTAGCTTGTGTCTGACATTTATATTAATTTCATGTTCTCTGAGTTCGACTTTACAATTCATACAGTTAGGATTGTTTGATTTTATTCGGCTATTATTAAATAATTATTTCTTACCATTAAAACAAAAAGATGTTCGTGCGCACGAATAATATAGTTGCATAATCATTTATTAAACATTATAATTATAGTACATACATATCAATATACAGCGCTTTTAGTGAGAACATATACTAGTACAGGTATCTGTAAAATAATATGAGTGTTATGTAAATTATTATTTAAAAGCGACTGTAAAAGTACAAACCCAATAGAGATCAGATCTTTTTTACAAATATTCCGCTTTTATTGCTTTATACCACTTCTTGAACATGAAAAGGTAGTCGATATGTATGATGAGAGCGCCATTTACGAAGTCAGCAGGGGTGACCACGAAGCGGTAATGCTTTTCCATCATAGCTTCCAGGTCACACAGAATGTACGAGCTGAGGAAAAGTACTACCAACGTAGGATATAACACGCGGAAGGGTGGCAGATAGAAGAGTGGTACCGTCAAAGCTGTGAAAAATAAGCAAGGATAAGTGAGATGGTAAAATAAGTATCTGTCAAAAAAGTTTTGGGCAAGCTTTTGTTGCCGACCACACTATTGAATCCTAACACGGTTGGTCTGCTTTAAGAATAGCGGAGATCCTGTCACCACCTTCAGACTCTATTTTAAATCACCTTTTAGATACCATAATATTGCATTGTCATCGGGTTTACATGTGGTCCAAATTTCAGCCCATTCCGTTAACGAAAAGTGGGTCAAATTTAACTTGCAAGATTTGACCGGTGCATACATCAAACGACTAACTGCTCCGTATATTTATACTTAGTTATAATTATAATAGATACATATTTGTAGTGATTTTCAATTTGTAAACGTCAAACGGTCAAACATACATAGGTACAGTAGAACACAATTTATATGGCGTGTCTTGAATCTTCGTTCGCGCAGGCACGAACAACGATTCCGATGATTTCCGAACGCACGATTAAAACCCCCGATCAGACTTGTACGTTTGACGGCTGACTGAATGCCACGCGGGCGCGTGTCAACATGACGTCACGCGCGTGGATCATGCTGATTGGTTCCCGCGCTTCGAAAAAGCGTCATCTACGCAGGTATATCGGTAAGCCATATCAGTTGTATTTTACTGTACGGGTAATTTTTTTTGTTTCAAGTCGCCTAAAATAGTCCATATAATGTCAAATTAAGAGTTAATTCAACTGTTGGCGTTTTGATTGCATGACGACCGGTATTGATCATTAAAAAGCAACTGATGATGATGATATTTACCCTATTAAAGTGGCGGTTAATGTATTGTAAATGTATCACAACTTACCGTATAAACCAATTAAAAGTCCCAAAATGATACAGAAACCAATTCTGACGGTAAATTCAAGTTTACTTTGCAAAGTAAACACGCTGTACATAAGGAGAGCCAATATAACCACACAGAAGTAGGCCCAAGCAGTGAAAATCTGAAAAAAAGACATACTTATGTAGGCGTAAGTTTTATTTTACATTTCATTGAGCTAAAAGGTGCTCAAATCTTAAATTGACTTTCCCATAATGCCTTAAATTTAAAGTTGCCTCATTCTTAAACCCCCTGATTCCCGAAATACCTGAATTCTGATTTTTGTAAACATTCGACCTGTGACGTCATGTAACAGGTCGGCCATATTAAGACTGCACCGAGCAAACGCCGAGCGTCCAGTGAAGCCCTCATTACTATTATTGTGTTTTCTAATTAACTAAAGAATTTCCTTGAAATCAGACGATACGTTTTTGAAGTGCAAGTAAAAACACAATTTATGGAATACGTAACAAACTTTAATAACAATTCACCATGAGTAGTCAGCTTAACGGGAAAAAGGTGGCCACTTTTTTCTGTTAAGTTGATAACTCAAGGTGAATTGTTATTAAATGACTTGACCGTCACTGGAAGCTTTATAATTGAGAAGGCATATCCGTTTCCGTCTAATTTCTACTAATTTTCATACAATTTGACTTCAATTTCCGGCTCAGTGGCGACACCTGACGGCAGCGCGCCATTTTTTACTTACCGTAAAATAATGTCGAGCTACCTTACCTCATTGGCATTTTCTTTTCCGTCGAAGCAACTTGTGCGCAGCAATTCTGTTCCTGCGACGACTTAAAAAGTATAAAGTGATATAATAACGTGTAAGATTTCTATAAACTGTGCTAAACAAATCGTGAACACGTAAGTAACCATTTTAAATTTCGCTTATAAACCTAATCAGTTACAAGTAAATAGTACGTGATCGTTTCTTTTTAAACGGTTATTTGCCGTTCGGATCACTACATGTAATTACTGTTAGGTTAACTAAATAGTTTTCATACGACCTTTTAGATAGCAATTAGTGAATGGTGGTGTTACAAATAGGTTAACATCGTTTCATCTTACAGTAATGAGTGTTAATCAAAACTTGGCCGCCCAGCCGGAAGCTGTGGCTGGCCCCAGCGGAGTGGCTCGCGTTCGCAAGCGACCCCGGAGCAGCAGCTCGAGCAGCGGCAGCTCCTCGAGCAGCGACTCTTCGAGCTCGTCGGGTTCCGGTAACAACGGCTCCCGGTCGCGCCGCAACCGGCGTAAGAAAAGTAAGCGCAAGCATCGTTCTAATCGTATGATGGACAAATTATTTAAAGAAATGGGTGAGCTCCGCAAACATATTGTTTCATCAGGCCATAACGATTTAGCTTGTCCCGATAATGTATCAATGTATTCTGGGGTAAGTGGTGAGCTATATAATGAAATTCCTTGTGAACCAGTTTCGGTTACTGATGACCATGATCCTGATGTACCCTTCACTTTTGATATTGAAACTAAATTAAAGGAACCATCTGTTCCTAAGACCCCCGAAAACTTTCTTAAAATGCTTAATGATGTACAGCACTTTGGTTGCAAGACTTGGTCAGACGTAAGATACGCTGACACCCAAAAGACATATAATCACACCCCAGGATTTATTGATCTAGAAACAAACGAAGAGGTAAAAATATATGAGTCCTTGCGTCACCTGTCTTACGCTGATAAATCGTATGCGGCCTTAACTTTTTGTATACTACAACAGAAGGAAACATTGCAAGAAGCTATTCGCTGTCTTCTGTCCTGGGCTAAAGTCACAAACGTTAATTTTGAAACTTTAAGTGTAAAAGTTGATGAGTTATTTCAAAAGGGGAATCTATCCAAAATCTCCTCAGACTTATTGCAATTAGCTTGCGGCCACCGGGCTGAGGCCATCGAAATGCGTCGAGAATCTATTTCTAGCCAAATTCGAGATCCATTAGTTAAAGCAATAATAAATAGAATACCTCCGTCTACTACGTACATATTTGATCCAGAGCCTTTTACAACAGCTTTGGAAAAGGCAGGTGGGGTACGCAAAGCATTTTGGCCCCCAAAAATTGAACAAGTCAAATCGAACCATGCGAATAACCACCCCTCGCGGGGGCAAGGCATTCGTAAACCAGCAGTTCCATCGCGTGGAACTCAAAGCACTGCACATCACCTTGAGCAGAGCGCGCATATGCAAATGCATACTGGTCATAACAATTACAACCCACCCTCGCGGGGTGGATATGGATACCACCATGCTCCTTATTCCTATAAAAATCAATCAGTAAATCAACCTAATTACGGTATAGGTGGGAGAGGTTCATTTCACAACCGAGGTTCGCGGCCCGAACGTGGAAGTACTCGAGGACGCTCATATGCTCCGAGAAGTAGAGGTAACCAAAAAAGGTACAAAAAATGACTCGAAACAATTTCGAGCAGGTCGTTTAGCGCACTATCACTTAGCATGGAAGAAAATAAATGCACCAGAGATAATACTCAGGTTAATCAAGGGTTACCGAATACCATTCTTTCAAAAGCCACCCCTAATTCGCCCAAATCTAATCAGAGGTCCCTTTCATACTCCCGTGTCAAGGGAAATGTCTTTAATTGTGGAAAAAAAATGAAAGCACAACACATTTTAAAAGTGGCTCAAGTCTCACAGAGTTTCGTATCCCCTCTATTTCTGGTCCCAAAACCCGACGGGACCGCTCGTCCAATTTTCAATCTGAAAGCGCTAAACGAATATGTAATAACAGAACCGTTTCACCTAGTAAACATGCATCGTGTCCCCGATTTCCTTCAGCCCAACGACTGGCTGTGCAAGGTAGATTTATCCCAAGCGTACTTTCACCTGAAAGTAACAAAGTCACACAGACGCTTTTTGCGCGTTATATACAACCAGGAATTGTTGGAAATAACTTGCCTCCCATTCGGTCTGAGCACAGCCCCAAAAACTTTTTCAATGCTGACAAATTTTGTAGCTCAAATATTAAGGGAACGGTGGAATGTGAGAATTTTAGTATACCTGGACGATTTTTTGATAGTAAATCAAAATTCCTACATACTCCGCGACCATGTCCAAGTCACGGTGCAAGTACTACAGAGATTGGGCTGGGAAATAAATTTCGAAAAATCTGTTCTTTGCCCGAGAAGAGCATAATCTATTTGGGAATTCTATGGAATACCTGGGACAATGTAAAATCCTTGCCAAAGGAAAAGGTCCTGTCCATAAACCAAAAAGTAAGTCATGTGCTCGAACGAGGCCAAATAACTTTAAAAGATTTACAGAGATTGATAGGACTTATGAACTTTGCCAGCTTTGTTGTTCCACGAGGTCGGCTCAACCATCGGCAACTGTTAATGTTCATGAACTCGTTGCCAAACCCGTCGGCAAGGCAATTTATGCTACCACAGTGTGTCACGGACGAACTCGTCTGGTGGGTCCAGAATTGCCAGATGTCAACACCATTGCACTACCCACCACCGATGCATTTTCTGACGACAGACGCGTCCGACATCGCTTGGGGGGCGCAACTGGACGACCTGGCTCTCTCAGGTGCCTGGTCGCAGAAAGAACGAAGTCTGCATTGCAACCAAAAAGAGATGCTGGCGATACTACATGCTCTTCAGGGACACGCACACCTATTGTGTCACAGCACGATCCTCATACAGTGCGACAACATGACAGCAGTTGCCTATCTTCGAAAAGAAGGGGGTGCGAAATCACCAGCCTTGGTCAACATAACACATCAAATTCTAGATCTCCTGGATCAAAATCGAATACACTTCAGCATACAATATCTCCCAGGCAGATACAACAATCAGGCCGATCACTTGTCGCGCCATCGCCAACCTCCAGAGTGGCATCTGCTACCAGCCTGCGTAGAGGTAGTGTTTGCGAAGTGGGGAACTCCAATGATAGATCTGTTTGCCTCAGCAGCAGCGCACGTGGTGTGCAATTATGTTTCTCGAGACCTGACGGATCCTCAAGCCCTTTATCACGACGCGTTCAGTGTCCAGTGGAACTACCCGCTGGCATGGGTTTTCCCCCCGCCATTTCTAGTTCCCAAAGTGCTGACTCACTTAAATCAGTCGAGCGGAATATTTCTATTAGTGGTACCACGATGGGAGATGGTATTTTGGCGTGCGGATATCAAAGCCAGAGCACTTGCGGCACCTTTAACTCTGAGGCACTTGCAACGTCATCTAGTCGACACGTCAACGGGTCTCCCACCACCGAGGGTCGAGGACATCACCCTCGAGGTTTGGAAATGTGGGGGTGGACTGAAACGTTAGCGGCATGGAATACTGAGCAGCTAACACTACTTAAGAATTCTTGGCGAAAATCCACCTTAAAGACTTATGAGGTAGCTTGGAAACGTTGGACCTCCTGGGCTAGTGCTAAAAATATAAATAGTAAAAATCCGACAGGTGCACAATTAGCTCAGTTTTTGTCAGATTTATGTTTAATTAATAATCTATCTTACAATACCATTCTTTTACACAAATCTGTCGTTTCAACGTTGTGTAACACTGAGCAATCAAACCTACTCAGTTCACACGTTCTTGTAAGACAAATTTTAAAGTCAATAGCTCTAAGAAATCCTAAAACATTCCAACCGCCAATTTGGGATGTTAGCAAACTGACATCATTTTTGACCAGCTATGTAATAGACATAAACAATGTGTTTCAGACGTCACGCCACGCAGCAATCTTGTTGCTACTATGCTCTGGTCGACGAATACATGACTTGACTTTACTTACGGTAGATCCTAGCCATTGCATAATATCAGACGACAGCATTATATTTTGGCCCCAATTCGGGTCAAAAACTGACTCCAGCAGTTACAGACAATCAGGCTGGAAACTTGTGTCAAATGTTAATGATCGTAACTTAGATCCCTTATACTGGATAAAGAGAACTATTTCTTTACTAAATCAAAGACGTAACTTGGCTAAATCATGCAATTTATTTAATACCATTAAAGGCGAAGCACGACCTGCGTCACGTACAGTTATAGCAGGGTGGGTGAAAACCCTGTTTAAAGAAGCCGGCATAACGGGAGCCCCAGGAAGCACTCGTTCTGCTGTAGCTTCTAAAAGTTGGCTGGATAATTATCCCCTAGACGAAATCTTGGCCCGTGGTAATTGGCGATCAGCTAACACTTTTCAACGCTTTTACAGGCGAGAAGTTATGACAAACGTTGATTCAAGTAGGGCATGAATTCCGAGATCTCGGAATCTCGAAATCTCGGAATCTCGGAGCATTTTTTACGATATTATAATTCCGAGATTAGACGGAGCAATACCGGAACACTTTTAATATCGAAATTGAATTCCGATATTGGGCCTATCAATACCGTAATTCCGGTATTCATTAGCTTTTAATTCCGGTATTCTAATACCGAAACAAAACGTAATTTTTCGATTATTTCGAAGTTATATATGGAGTTCCCTGGTTTAGTTACAAGCTCCAACACATAGATGGCAGCACCTAGTATGCATTAATTACATGTTAATCCTTCCATAGATTATTAGTTCAATTATTAATTTGTAGATCTTTAAATGAGAGTTATTCTGTTAAGCCAAATTCGTGATCTCCTTTTATTAATAATGTAACTATAGAAGATGATTCTATAATTCAACATTTAGGTCTTTATTGACTTAAAATAATGGTAAAAAAAAAAAAAAAATTGTTAATACGAAAAACCTTACTTAAAAGAATTATTTTGTTTATTCAGTTATGCTGATTATTTAGAGGCTTTAATCTTATTTCAATAAAAAGTGTGTTTTTTTTAAAAGATCCCCAATTCCGATACTAGTATCGGAATTCCGAGATTGAGACAGAAATACCGAATTTCAATTCCGGTATTGGAAAAGTCAATATTGTATGCCCTGCGTAATTCCGAGATTCCGATATTTAGGTTCAATACCGACTTTCAATTCCGATACTGGAAATCGTCCGATACTGCATGCCCTAGATTCAAGTAATGTTACTAGATTATTCAATCCGATTTAATGACGCCTATCTATGGGTATAAATAATTTCTTGAGTATTGTAATTGTTTACAATATGTATTTTGTGTTAATTACTGATTGTGAATAAAGTTTGTTTATTAATATACATATATGCTTCCTTGATTATTATTAAAAATTACATAACATTTATAGATGTTTTAATTATTTAAATGTCACATTGGCATTAATTTTCCTAACATTAACCTATTCCGTGGCGTCACCAGGCGATAACAAACAGGTCTCAATTATAAAGCCGCCAGTGACGGTCAAGTCATTTAATAGCAGCGTTTTACCTGAAATAAAACGCATATTAAATACTTACCTCACTGGAAGCTTTCATTTCATTCCTGCCTGGTGTAATTGAGTCAATGAGGTAAGGTAGCTCGACATTATTTTACGGTAAGTAAAAAATGGCGCGCTGCCGTCAGGTGTCGCCACTGAGCCGGAAATTGAAGTCAAATTGTATGAAAATTAGTAGAAATTAGACGGAAACGGATATGCCTTCTCAATTATAAAGCTTCCAGTGAGGTAAGTATTTAATATGCGTTTTATTTCAGGTAAAACGCTGCTATTAAACTATGTGATATACCCTATAGGTTGTTTTTTAATTTTTAGTACAAAAACGTACCGTCCAATTTCAAGAAAATACTTTAGTTTATTAGAAAACACAATAAAAGTAATGAGGGCGCCACTGTACATCCGGCGTACGCTCGGCGCAGTCTTAACTCCATCTTAAATTCTGTTATGTTTGGCTAGGAACAAATCTTTGTTGGCTTATATCTTGTTTATTTCATAGCTATTAAAAAAAAACTACTTATTGTTTATAAAGATTTTTGACTCTACGAATTAGCTTATACCCTCGTAAGTCCCCGCGTACTTGTACAAGTACAAACTAATGATAGTAGTTCAGACCTGACGACTCACTATCGTACAAAATATTATGAACTCCAAAGCACTAATTAATAGACTCTGAAGCACTATTTTTAATATGTACCTTAAATAGTACATTAGGTAGTTAGGACTACTGCTATTAAGAAAACACAGGACTTACGAGGTTAATGAAGCTGCGAAAAAAGTCATGAACACGCCACGCCTATTACTCAAGCAAGAAGTAAATTAAAGAGGCTTACCCCGTCGAGGATTTCATAAGCCACAATGCTGATGAAGCATCCAAAGGACACAGGGTATAGTACGAGGAATATGAAGTTGAAAGGCTTTCTCCAGCGTGCTTCAGTACTGTGTAACAAGAAGCCTAGAACAAACAAGTACCCCAGCGTCGAACATATTCTGCAAGAAAAAGGCTTGGTAAGTTATCTCCATTCAGACTGACAGACGGAAACTTGAGAAATTAGTTTTGTTTATACAGGGTCTCCCAGAAACCGACGTCAACCCGCCTAGGGCTGATAGAGCAGCTCATAAGCTATCGATTTAACCCCCCTGTATGTTCAGCAATTGTTATTAGTTTCCGAGATATTGATCATTTTAATCGGATTTTTTGTCATTTTCCTTACGTCAGTGATACGAGAAACCCCTATATTCATGTTTTTATACTTTTTCTTCCAGTGTTTTCTTGCATGATTAGGATCACTGTGAAATAAGGAAGTTTTTAAAGCTACATGCCGTTTTTTTTATCATTACAACTTTTTGAGAAAGCGCACAAAGACTGTTTTTCCATACTTGGTGAAAAACAAACGCGGGGTTCCCTTAGTATGGAGAAAGTAGTTCTGTGCGATTACTCAAAAAGTTGTAATGAAAAAAAAACTGGCATGTAGCGTTAAAAACTTCCTTATTTAATATTGATTCTAATGATGCAAGAAACCAGTTTTTTTTTAATTAATGCATTTTTGTATCACGGACATAAGGAAAAACTACAAAAATTCAGATTAAAATGATTAATATCTCGAAAACTAAGGTAGTTTTACTTAACCTAAAATGAATTATTCTGGATGGTAATTAGTAGGCCAGCCCTTAATGGGTTGACGTCGGTTTCCGGGACACCCTGTATATGTATATAAAGCTTCCCAGAGATTCACCTCTCACGTGCGGATCGGATATTAACAACAACATGAATGACCAAGTTTTTTTTCATAACAAGGTTTTATTCAAAATGAAATTTGAGCAACGATGAAGAATTTCAAGAATTCGTATAAATTAAAAACAAGGTGTACGTACTCGTAATTTGGGAAGTTCGCATATAATGAAGGTCGAAAGTAACGGCTTACTATGAAGCAAGTCATCACTATAAGCACTGCCAACAGCTCAAGCAGAGTGATGCATAGCACCTGAAAACGAAAATTGATATGAAGGAATCTCAGCTGTGATATCCAGACCTAGGAATATACAGGGCAAAATCAAATGATAGCTAGGATTGCCTATCTCGATAAACACAATTATCGATGCTTTTCCCATGTACTAGTGATCATTTACAATTTTTTCCTTATTGTATATTTAATATTGTTAAAATAAACGATCATAATTTGTTAAAATTAAAAAAAAAAAACGATAATATTGACTGAAGGTCAACATCCTTCAAAAATAAAGAATAGTCAGAATCATGTTGCTATTTAGTTTTATTTGCATACTTTTAATAAAAATATCTACTAATGATTTGCACACGTCGGACACTTTTATATTTTACTTCTTTGTGTATTTTTTTAATTTTCAACTAATACTTAATTCATAAGTTTCTTTTTGTACATTATATTGTTAAACATATCTGAAACATACTTTGTAGAGGTTTATACCTAAGTAATGTAACAAACATTGGCTCTATTCATAGAATATATCAAATATATAATATATCTAAATTAACAACCATTTTTCATCGCGGGATTCACCTAACTACAGTCTGTCAATTGAAACTGCCAAAGATGTAAACACATAAGTACTGTTTGACATACCTATAACCTCAAATATTCATCAAGCGTGTTTTTATTTAAAATAACTTATAACTAATAGAATTATTAAAGCTTACACTTAATGTGAAAGTAAAGATCAAGTGTATAAATCATTGCTAAGATCTCACTTGATCTTTAAAAGCACGTGATTATCGAGTATTCATGGTAAATTGATCCGTTTGGTTGTGTTTACATTTTTGCCAATTTCAATTGGCACTGACTATAGGTCATTAATTATCAGGATTTTTAAAAAACAATACAAGACCTAGGCATCAATATAGTTTTCGATGAATACATACATATAATTAAGTATGATAGATAAATTTGTATACCTTTTGGATAAACATAATACGCGTGTTCCTCTCCTCAAAGGAGGCCTCACATAAAATTTCTTCTTCATTGTCTGTGGTAGGAACCACCAGTTCGGGTACCTAAAAAGAACATGATTAGTTAGTAAACCTTTAACTTCCTTATGTTCATTTCAGAATTTAAACATAAAAATATGGTTATTCCATATTCTTATACGGCTGACAAGTTTTTCCGGGGATTTCGAAAGTCACTCGAAAAAAACAGCGTATGTTGCCGTGTCAGCTATGTAATCCCAGAGTGGTGTAGGCAGAGCTACAGAATTACCTACAACTCTAAAAACTTGTTGATAATAGGCTAGGATGTTTATCAGTGTATTAGTGACAGGTTGCGAGCCCATCGCCTAACAGTACTACAAGGCTTGATTCCCCTACTATTATTGTCGCCTCTTACGACATCCACGGGAAGACACATTGGCACTATTCTATCCCGGAAACCACAAGAAACACACCACATTTATTTTATGAGTGAAGAATTATGGAATCCATCAACCTACCGCCAAACAGCAGTGTTCACACTGTTGTGTTCCGGTTTGGGGATAAGACAGCCGGTGAAATCACTAGCATAGAGGCATTCCATCTTAGTCCTCAGGGTTGGCAACGCATTTGCAGTCTTAGGATTGCATTGCAGTCTTGTGAATGCGAATGTCTATGGGTCACAGTTTCCACTTACCATCAGGTGGCCTGTGTGCTCGTTTGTCTTCTCTAGGCCATAAAAAAAAATAAAAAAAAATGAGGGTGCGAGATTAATTTATGGTAAAATGAAGGGTACTAACTTCATCGTTGAGCTTCACGCTGGATTCGGTGATGGTGGAGTACGCAGGAGGCAAGTCCGACACCATGGTCATTGCCATGACTCTGAAACAATAAAATAAAATAAAAAATATCAGGGGATAGTGTCACACCAATTGACTTAGTCCTAAACTAAGCTCAAGGCTTGTATTATGGGTACTAGACAACGATATAAATACTTATATAGAGAAATATTTACTTAAATACATAGAAAACATCCATGACTCAGGAACAAATATTCGCGCTCATCACACAAATATCTGCCCTTAACGGGATTTGAACCCAGGACCGCTAGCTTCGTAGGCAGGGTCACTACCAACTTGGCCAGCGCGTAGACAACATTGTTACTCCAGCTCAGTGCAGAGATTTACAGGGCGTCCCACGGCTATGCAACATGAAGGGGAAGTACCTTAAATATTGTAGATAGAGGATTTTGCTCTATGAAGACGTTATTTTATTTTAAAAAGTAAGTAAGACTGCATTCAAAGATTTTTGAAAAACTGCTTGCTGAGCCTGGGAATGGAACAGACCAAATATGAAAAAAAAAAGCATTCTGTATTTTTATGATGCCAGACAAAAGGGTGAAAAAAACTAATAAGAAAAAAACCCTCCAAGTAACATTGTATCTATAAATAAAGGAACAATGTGAAATTTTACATTCAAGTTACTAGAAAATTTATTAGTATGTAAAATTTAAAGCAAAACTGAAGTTTTTTTTTTTCAATCTTTGAATGCAATATTATTTAGTATAAAAAATAAAATAAAGTTTCTAAATAGCAAAGTCTCCTACGGACCATATTTAAGGTACTTTCCCTTCATGTGGCATAGCCGCGGGACACCCGGTATGTTAACCTGCGTTTCTATTCGTTTCGTTTTTAAACCAATCGCGCCACTGGTAAATCACGTGACTCTTCGTATCA
The DNA here is from genome assembly GCA_963966035.1 of Acleris laterana. Taxonomy (NCBI): domain Eukaryota; kingdom Metazoa; phylum Arthropoda; class Insecta; order Lepidoptera; family Tortricidae; genus Acleris; species Acleris laterana. The sequence goes on from OZ014450.1 coordinate 2,671,075, forward strand.
CGTCGTCTATCAGTGAGGTGATTGGTTTAAAAACGTCATTTCATCCGGCCCTTACGTTATGTTATGACTATAAAAATATACAATAATTTACCTGAAATTTTAAGACAAGAAACAAATGAACGTATTTTTTTAAATAAACTCAAACAGTTAAGTACTTCTTACTAAAGCTTACTACACAGTAAATGAATACTTAGACGACAAATTATAATAATACAAATTAGTAAATTAAACATTAAAGGTAGGTATTGTAAATTGTACAAAATATTTTTTTTTCCCGAAGTCTTTTCTAATTATTAAAACGATAAGTCTGGATCTCTCTGAATATGTTTGCTGTGCCCAACAGGGTTCATAATAGAGACAATTATTATATTTCCATATCTGTAAACATTATGATTGCAATAAAGTATTGAGTATTGAATATTGAATAGAAACGCTAGTTAGCGTAATGCATCTTAGCTCAGGGCTTCTAACTCCACTGCGGTTTTCCTCCTAGTGCAATAATATTGTACATACGTACGATTTAATGGCCGCCTTCTCAGTCAATATACTTAATAAGAGCTATCCTAAATCCTAATGTTAACAATACGGTTACAATATTGGAAAAGATAACAAAGATTATGGTTTCAATGTACAGTGATATAGTAACTAAAGTAATGCGGTAGGTAAAATAACCATTGTCCTAGTGACGGTGTTCATAAGGTTCACTGTAAAAGAATTTCGTTTGTTTGTTTGTTTGTTTTAAATTAATTAGTAAGGTGCATTTTGCTCCTTATTGAATTCGTTACTTACGCGGTTTAGCAGTAGCACCGACGATATTTAAGGCTTTCAGACATACAGACAAACAGCCCAAACGACTAAACACAAAGGTGTATAGATGACTTTTCGAAACTAGTTCCTTAAAAGAAGTAGGGGGGGAGTGTAGTGTAATTCTAAGAGTACTCATTTATATGACGTAACTTCCTAATTACTGTTCTACCTACACTTTTCAACATCTCTTTAAACTCCATACAAATAGACTTTTCTTATTTATTAACACTTTTAAAACCTCAAAAGCTTTCTATTCGCCAAAAATCAAAATTTATTCATTAAAAAATCCATGATGAAAATCGAGAAGATGGCGTGCAAAAAGTCTCTAGTTGCTTTATTCTGCAGAAAACGGCAGTTTTAGCCAAAATTTATGCATTTTGAGGTTATAAAATTGTTTGCTAAATACGACAAGTCAATAGGTATGGAGTAAAGTAAAGGTTATCTTTAAGAGATAACATAGAATAGAAATAATTTATTCAACCCATACACACATTTGAAAAAAGAAAAACAGATGACAAAATTAAAAAACTTTTAACATGGCGGCGTGTAAAAGGGCCCCTCTTAGCTTGGTGCCACAGCAAGCCGCGGCGCTGGTTTTCAGAGGGACCCTGAATTGAAAAACAAACTAACTTAAATATGTAGCAATGAAACTTCAATTGTTCCGAACAGTATTTATTTTAATATTGGACACTTAATATCGACACAATTTAAACGGATCAACGGCAAAACGTTCTAGTTATCTCTGAGCGGCGAGGTGGTGACTAAAGAACTGTCAATTATCTGAAACGGTCACCACGGCGCCACTGCCGCAATTTACCGCCATCGGTAACACCGGAAGTACAATACTTGTTATCTCCAGAAAAACCCGGTGGTACCGATGCAGCTTTGTTTACATATTATTATTTTAACAGCAATATTCCTAATTTAGTTACGTTATAATTATAAGTCTAACATTCGGCCATCCGCCATAATTACACGTCCTCGTGTATCAAACTACAAACAACAGAAGACAAGCAAAGCATAGAATTTAAAGAAAACAACAAAAAGTAAATAAACAGGAAGTATTGAGACATATACCATTTAAATATGAACACAAATCAATAAACTACTTTACCATAGATTATAACGTTACAGCGTTGGTAATTGTATACATCTAAAAATCCTAATAATACAATTATTTTTGATAACAATTGTAATCGATACATTTGACACAACACTGGCTATAGCGATGAAGAACAACTAAAAGAAAACCGGTCACATCTGACCCAAGCAACTAAAACATAAGGCATCATGTACTTAATGTCTGAACAGATCTTCATTTTAAGTTAATTAGTTAAGGAACTTATTTTACAATTCAAATGTGCATTGGCTTTATAATTTAATCTGGATACATCTTATAAAAAAATATTTATAATATTATTATGACTAAGGCAACATGTGCCTTTACAAACATGCATAATAACTGGCCATCTGCCTTAAAACTAAAGGGGTACGTCTACCCTTGTAAAATCGCATAGTAGCTATCTGAAACTAAAGCATGGGCCATGTCTGCCCTAACTAGATAGTTAGTGGCTATCTGCCTTAAAACTGAGCTCTGGGCCACGTCTGCCCCTGTAACTTGTACAACTGGCTATCTGCCTTAAAGCTGATCTATGGGCCACGTCTGCCCTTGTAACTTGTGCAACTGGCTATCTGCCTTAAAGCTGAGCTATGGGCCACGTCTGCCCTTGTAACTTGTGCAACTGGCTATCTGCCTTAAAGCTGAGCTCTGGGCCACGTCTGCCCTTGCAACCTGTGCAACTGGCTATCTGCCTTAATGCTGATCTATAGGCCACGTCTGCCCTTACACACTGGTACAAAACCTGGCTATCTGCCTTAATCACAATTACAGTGCAAGCTAAAATCTGGCTACTCTGCCTCTTTAAGTTAACTGACTATAATTTATTATCTGGGCCTTAATCTGGCCGTTTACAAGTACTTAACTTCAGGAATAAGCCTTGTCATAATAACTGCTATTTATGACAAGGATTACGCTGTCGATCAATAAAAGCAGGTTCTAACTTCTAACCTATCTCACACAAGCTTACACCTGCTGGGTAAACTACTCACAATCTGACTGCTCATCGGTACTAGACGCGGAGTCCACGTCAGCCCTCGTAAAATTCAACCATGGCTTCATTCGATCAACCGCGACTACAGTATCATATTTACGGTTTCGTTTTCGAGTAATCGGGGTATCCTCTATTTGATACCTTTGGTTCCCTAAAGATGCTGTAATACGAAACGGGCCCTGGTATTTCGGAACCAATTTTCTGCTTTGACCCGTAGAAGGTGCTTCCTTTTCAACGCTAACTAGGTCTCCTACCTTAAATTCCTTAGGGTCAATCGCCTTTTTATCATAAGCTATCTTTTGCTTCTCCTGGTAGTCTTTAATATACTCATTAATTTTTAAACGAATTTCCTCTAAAGATTCTTTACTAGTTGTGACATCGTCGCCTAAATTAAACTTTACCCTACCTTCAGTCATCCCCGTTAGGTTAGTACCGAATAATGCCTGAGAAGGGGTTTTCCCTATGCCCTTATTCATCGTATTATTTAGCCCCCATTGGACGTCGTGTACCTGCAAGTCCCATTTCTTTTCATCAACACCGGCACATTTAGCGGTAAGAGCGTCTAGCAACGTGCGGTTATACCGCTCTACCTGACCGTTGGCTCTGGGTGTTGCTACAGCGTTCAACACTTGCTTGATACCTAGGCGGCTCAAGTAATCGGTGAACCTAGCGCTAGTGAAACAAGACCCTCTGTCAGATATGATTCTCTTAGGTAGTCCAAAAATACTAAAATACTCCGACAGCTTGTCGATCACTCCCGACGTCTTGGTACTTTTTACGGGACGTAACATAATAAACTTAGTGTAAGCGTCAATGATTACTAGCAAATAAGCGTTGCCTTTAGAACTCCTGACGAACGGACCAACATGATCGATGTGTAGCGTGCTGAACGGAGTCTATTTTGGGTATCGGATGCAATACGGGTTTCTTCGTTGAGGTTGACTTAGAATAAGCACATTCAAGGCAAGAATCAACATATTTTTTTTACGAATCGTCTCATTTTGCTAAACCAGTATGTTTCCCTAACCTTGGCAAGAGTTTTCTCAAATGCAAAATGCCCTATATCATCATGGCATTGTTTTAGGATTTGCCAGCGTACTCCCTTTGGAACTACCCATCGCTCACCCTGGTCCGTTATACGATATAGTTTATTGTTTTTGACAACAAAGTGTTGTGTAATATCTACTACATCTGACAATTTGGGATCCCGCAAAATTGCAATTTTCCTCTGTACTTCTGAGTCGGCGCCCTGCACCGTACTTAACCAGTCCGATGACTGCCCCTCGATTATAGAGACTTCGATAGTGTCTCGTGCCTGTTCAGATCTTACAGCAGCTGGCGGATTTCTGCTGAGCGCGTCTACGTGGGTCATGTATTTGCCCGGTCTATATTCGACGGAAAAATTTAATTCCTGCATAGCGATCCACCACCTTGCAACACGTGGTATGAGGTCGCGTTTCATAAATGTCGCACGTAATGAATTGCAGTCGGTTAGCACCTTAAACTCTATACCTATTAGATAGACACGGAATCTCTGCAATGAGGCTATTACTGCTAATGTCTCGAGTTCGTAAGCGGTCATATGCTGTTCATCAGCTGTCGTCTGCCTACTGAAGTACGCGACTGGGTTCAGAAGGCCGTCTTTATTGCGCTGCATCAAAATGCCAGCTATGCCTAACTTACACGCGTCCGTGTGAAGTTCAGTAACCGCGCCTGGGTCGTAAAGGGATAAAGTAGGTTTTTGCAGTAACTCATTTCGTAACCTATCGAACGCACAAGTCTGTTCTGTACCCCAAATCCAAGGAGCGTCCTTTTTTAGCAGCCCTGTTAATGGCTTGGCTATGACCGCAAAGTCCTTCACAAAACGGCGAAAGAAACTGCAAAGACCGATGAACTGCCTAACGCCTTGCTGATTACTCGGTTGTGGAAAGTTCCTAACAGCTTCGATTTTTCTACTTCCAGGCTTAATACCGTCCTTGCTAAGTTCAAAACCGAGGTAATCAACGGTTCGTTTAAAAAAACAACACTTTGCTAATTTAAGCGTCAATCCAGCTCCTTGTAAAAGACCTAGAACTGTTTCTAGTTTGTTTATACCCTCTGACACCGAATTTGATGAAATAATGATGTCGTCCATGTAAGCCGAGGCATTATTATTGTTGTTTCCTATAACCATATTTATCATACGCATGAAATTGGCTGGGGCGTTAGCCAACCCAAACGGCATCCGATTGAATTCGAACTGACCGTCGGGGGTCACGAAGGAGGTTTTATGACGGTCAGCTTTGTTTATGGCAATCTGATGATACCCTGAGGCCAAATCGAGGGTAGTATAGAAGCTAAAACCTGCAAGTCTATCCAGCTGATCGTCGACTCTAGGCAATGGATAATTTTCCTTAACCGTCTTCTTATTTAGTGCTCTATAGTCGACGCACAGTCTGACATCGCCAGTTTTTTTTTTAACTAACACAATAGGACTAGAATATGACGATGTAGAGGGTCGGACTATATCACAGTCTACAAGCTCTTGGACCATATTCCGGACCTTGTCCCTTTCACTGTAAGAGAGCCTATATGGTCGGTATACAACAGGTTCATCGTCCTTTAGTTTTATAGACATTTCTACAAGGTGAGTTTTGCCAAGTTCATGCAGATTAAATGCAAAGCAATGTCTATACCTATTAAGTAAATCAAGGAGAGCATTCTTGTCTTCACTACTTAAAGTACCGTCAACGTTTAGGTCATGTTCTACTATGGGTCGAGGCTCAACGCTCTCCACTCTCATAACATCCCGTTGCAAATCGTGACTATCTACTTGCTCAGCTCGTAGGCAACGAGCCAAAAGCATGCCCGCTTTTATCACAAACGGTTCAGCTGTTACACCCTTCACGAGCGCTATACCTAAACCATCAACGACTGAGAACAATCCCTGTACCAAGTAGTGTTCGCGACCTAACTGAAACCTACTACTACCTTCGACAAAAACGTCTCCAGAATAACTCGGTTCTGTTCTTATGTTTACTGACGTTAATCCGTTAATCGTAGTATCATTTACACAAAAAAGGTCAACTTTGACACGGGAAGGTTCGTCTACTGATTGAATGCGTAACGATACACTATCCTTTTCCACTACTATATGGGGCTGCTCCGTAAACGTTTGACCTAATATAATCGGCACCTGCATGACTTCATCTGGCACCACAAGTATTTCTACTGTACCGCAAACGCCATCGACAATAATATCAACAACACATTTACCTAAGGCTTTAACAATTGCATCCCCGAAACCCTTCAACGTTGGCAGAGAGCCTGTAACGTCCCAGTCAGAGGTTACATCCTTGACGTCAGAAGCTCTTATTAACGTTGCAGAACTTCCAAAGTCAATGAAGCACCGCTTTTGTACGCCATTAATTAAAAGATCTTTGTAATACTTTGATGAATCTAAGTTGGCGCTGCTTATACGCTGAACCGGTTTCGGAGTGCTATTGTTGCTATCAATTTCACATTTATCAGCCGTATGACCGAAACGCCAGCATTTTTTGCACTTAATAATGGGTTTGGGACATTGCGATCTGTAATGACCCTCCTGCGAACAATTGTGGCACCTAACAACTCTATCTTTACCTACTTCCTTTCTTAACACACCTCTATCGCGGAAATCGCCAGTACGTATTTTTTTCTTATCAATTACTTGAGCAGATCTCGCGCATTTCAAAAAAGGTAACAACTGGTCTGGAGACTCAAACCGTGCCGCCTCCGCACTAAGCCTAACGCTATGATCTTCAATTCCTAGTACCATACAATCAACTGCATCTCGACCTTCAATATTGCAGCGATTAAGAAGTGCTAGCTTGTTGTAATAGTACTCCTCTAAGGACTCATTAAACCTGGCGCGTTTATTAAGCATTGTTGTGAGTAGTATACCATAATTTTCACTGCTGGGAAAAGCAAGTTTCAACTTTTCCTGCCATTCTTGCCACGAAAACATAACAGATTTAAGACCTTCGTACCATTTTTGAGCAAGACCTTTTAATTTAGGCAGTGCAAAATGCACAGTTTGGTGTTCTGTCCATTTATATATAAGAGCACACTGGTTAACCTTGTGTATCCACATTGTAATGTTTTGCTCTTTGCGCGAAGGGTCGAACT